>OZ007542.1:8576475-8729066 GCA_963931895.1 Eupithecia pulchellata | reverse complement strand
CTGGCCAGGGCGCTTATCAGGGCTGGAGCGCTTTACACGCATCAGGTTGGTGCATAACTATCTGAAGTATTTACTTAGCTGTCTGTATTGATGGTGCAATTTTGGACGACCTCAGTGGCGCGGTGGGCGAAGGTCCGCCTGCGAAGCAGGAGGTTGCGAGTTCGATTCCCGCCTCGGGACAAATATTGATCTGCAATTATTTGTTCAGAGGGTTCTGGTCGTTTTTCTATATAGAAAATTTATTTATGTACGTAATATATTGTATTATAGTCATCTCGTACCCAAGAGCTGCACAATACACCAGCTCTGCTTAGCTTGGGGCTAGATAATGGGGTGTGGATTGTCCAGCATTAGATAGACAGAGAGAGAAATACTGTGTTATACCACACAGAAAGAAAACTTAAAATAGAATAGAATAGAAAATCTTTAATTGTGTCACAAAAATTAAATATTACGCTTATAGCTACATATTGGAGACAAAAAAGCAACACAAAAAGGTCACCGGCTCAGCTTTATGCTGCTCTGGCACAAGTGCCAGAGCAACGCTGGTTTTCAGCGGTGCCAGGATAGGTACTAGGTACAGTGCTACTCGATTACCATTACAAACTTAAAGTAAAGGAAGTACAAAGGGTGGCCTTATCGTTATCATTATTAATTTGTTCCAGGTGTACCCGGACGAGGGGCACACCTTCGAGCGGTCCACCATCCACCTGCACCGCACCATGGAGCAGTTCTTCGACGAGTGCTTCGGCCCCGTCGAGGTGGCGGACTGGACGCGCAGGGGGTCGGGGGACTCTTCCCTTTCCGCGACTAGATCTAAACATACATACTATTCAGCTACACAGGAACATCACAGACAATGTACAATAAGATAGACAGGTAAAATGAAAAAGAAGACAAACATACATAATGATCTACGGATACTGGTTTTGTTAGATGGATGGTGCCATGAAGCTAAAGAATTGAGTACTACTACGAGGCAGACCACCCCTTTTTTTGGCGAGTTCTTCTACATTCACACTTATCCACATCATAAGGCATAAAAGTGAAGTATTACGGATACTTGTTTTGTTTTCACGAATGGTGGCCATGGAGCTGAAGAATGGAGTACCAACACGAGGCTGACCACCCCTGTTTTATTTGGCGAAGAATTTGTTTACGAATAAACTGGCCTGGGTGGGTGGAATTATGTGGGACTCCTTAAACTTTCACGATTTGTTGCAAAATTAGAGAATATTTATCGCGTGCACGATAAATATCCGATAAATATTCTTTGGTGGGACTGGACTACCTGAGAAGAGCGTTATACCGCCTAAAACCTCTCCGATAACCCTCTCTCGCAATTTTTTGCCGAATCACGGGAAAACTAAACTACTATGGCCCGACAGGCGTCCCCTCTTCCCCACATATACAATTATACATGGCCGGCGAGTCCACCATTCCACACACTCGCCGATACCATTCATTGATGCTTCCTCAGCCGATTAGTTCACAGACAGAACAAACACTTTGAAACCGCGAATGTCCACCTCTGTATCCAAATGGGCATTTCCAACGCTAGGTAGACCACCCCTGACCTGTTGTATATGGAAACCTCTGAATAAATACCGTAAAGAATGCCGTATTAAAGAGAAATAAATACAAATAATTGATTTACTTACCATGGTGATGACACGTGCTAAAAGTGCGGTCTACGATCTGCAGTAGAAAAGCTAGCTTTCTCGTATTTTTATAGTTAGGTATCTATTTATTAACTAGGGACCCGCTCTGTCTTCGCACGGTTGTATGTTTTTACAAATAAACCATCCTCTTGAATCTCTCTATCTATTAGCAAAAACCACCTCAAAATCCGTTGCGTAGTTTTAATGATTTAATAAGCATACAGACAGCACTGGGCCTGATAGATTAGATTATGATATATTCATCTCTTCAGTAGGAACTTTTATGTATTTTTTTTATTTTATTGTATTGCTCTCAGGAGTCTCTTTATGAGTTGTGTTTGTTAAGAACTATTTCAACATAAACCCCTTAGAAATTTTTTCAAAGATTAAAAATAGTCTAGTCATGCGGTACCTACGTATGCTGTGAAATTATCTAAGTTTTGTTTACTACTAGGTATTTATAAATATACAAAAAGTAAATATGGTGCATAATCGTAGATACAGCCTCTTTCAATATCGGTGTTATAAAAAATTTAAATCATTTTATTTTAAATATTACTAAATCTTTATTGTTTCCGTAATATTTATGAATTCTATTTATGTGTATATTCTATATTATATATTGTTTGTACATTTTGTTAAAAAAAGTATTATTTACAAGTTGCTAAGTATTAGGGGTACGATACTCCCCAAATTTTCTTATGATTATAATAAGGAAAGATAAAGATATTTTAGCGTAAAGCAAACTTTCGTCTATATTTCTATATCGCTTTCAATGTCTCTAAATAGCTTAGTAGGTATTAGAATTTCGACTATCGATTTAGTTAGTCTATTTAGTCACTGTATTATAAAATCTACGACCACTGTAAGTAGTCACTACCAAAGACATCTTCCTAGGTATTTTCTTTCCTACTAAACTAAACATGTAAGATTATTTTAATTTAGTGCTAAATCCTGAAATCAGGAAAAAGGAACTAAAAGTGCTGTACATAAAATTATTTCTCCTTTTTAATAAATGTTATATTTATTGGTGAAAAAATTAAACGTTCAATCGATGTTGAGACTTAAATAAATAATGTGATAGGTGTTTTAAAATAATAGTTTATATTATTATAATAATGAATTTATTGTATTATTGTGACGGTGCGTGTATGTTTGGTGAGTTATTTAAATGTAGGTATTCCTACGGTTTGTCCAACTGTATTTTTGTAAAATAGGATAAATGCCCAAAAGTTACAAGTAACCTTCCCGTAAAACATATTAGAAAAACTATATAAATGTAGAATTGTAGATAAATAATTGTTATTATTTATGTTTTGTTATAATTATCAAAGCTTTCTAAATGTAAACTAATCTACTTGTAACTTTGGTTCTATCAAAATCTCATCCTAAATGGTATATCTACATGTACACAAAAATATAAGTATCTACCTAAATAAATGTAGTTATGAAGGTCAATAACGGACTCTAAATATGTACATAGAAAATGAATGAATACATAAAATGTGGCTACAAGGAGCCCTAAATTATTTACCTACAGTAAATGTTTTAAATGAGAATCTCTATCGTAATTAATATTGTATTGTTGTTTTTTTAAGATATATAGAATAAAAAGCGTTCCCAAACTTCCGTGTGGTTTATTCTTACACTCTCCCATGCATTTCCAAGTACCGTAGAAGAAAAATCCATGGGCTGAAATAATGGAAAGCCTTAGACCTAGAGATTTCGTGATAATCTCTTTTCTTATTTGATAATAATTATATAATATAAATTTGACTTGCTTATCTTATAAGCGCCTATTTTTAAATCCTTAGATAAGCAACCATATAGCCTTATTCGATGAATAACGATATTCTTGTACTGTACCTGAGTAAAGCTTTCCTCAGTAGGTACTAGTAAGCGTATATGTAATATCTATACTTGTAGTAGTTCTTCAAGTTGTTCTTCGAAAGATCGTACGCGCAAAGACGCCGTCAATATCTAGATAATGTGTATTGTATACTGGACAAAGCGCGCAGGCTACGCGCTCACTTCGCTTGCGTCTTTTGCCCATTGCAGACGTTTTGTGTTCTACTCGTTAGTCGTTTATTGTTCATGTAAATCGTTGCCGTGTGGTGCCAGCATAGAATTTCACGATATATTCCCATCTGCCCCATCGTTCAAGTCAATGGGGTGGATGGGATTTTTTGCCCCATTGACTTTTTGATAATATAAAGAATAAATCTCACTATTCATATTCAGATACTCTTGTTCCTATTTACATAATTAACTGTTAGTAGGAACAATAGGAAATAAAAAGGCCAACTTATTTGAGCTAATCAAGTTCTGGTTTATTGTAAATATTTCTTTTCGTAAACTGCGCTAATTTAAAAATCAAATAATAATCTTAGGAAAAGCAGTGAGAAATCAAAAAATCATACGAAATTAGTTTTCTAATCTTAAATACAGTTGTTTTAAATATTTTATATCACAGTGAGATAACCACATTTTTATAATAATTATTTTTATAAAAACTAAGGCCTTAAAGGTACAAGTGCCACATAAAAAAAAACTAAAAACATCAACTAAATTAACAATAATTTGCTTATACTATAAAACTTTGTTTTATCACTAATTTCACAATCTCTTTCTTCACTCTCTTCCAATCTTTGAAAATAGAAACTAATCAACAAATTGTAATAAAGTTATTTTATAACTAATGTTTTTTATTATTTATAAAATAACTAGATATTATATAAAAATAATAGTTAATTATAGTGTGATTACTGACATCATATTTTACTACTATTTTTCAAACAAATACTATATAAAGTGTAGCATTCAAATATTTTTTATCACAGTGTGTAATCAGAGAATCTTACAATAATTATCTTTTAGATAAGGCCTCTAAGGTACAAGAGCCTCAATAAAAATATCTATCACAGTAATCACTTACAATCATCTTTGTAATAAAAACTAGGGGACGGGGACAGTGTCGTAAACACTCGCACGCATTGGGATTTCATTGCAGTCTAGTTATTTTATAAACAATAAAAAACCGATTCTTTACTATTTTCAAAGATTGAAAGAGAGTGTGAAGAAAGAGATGTAAAACAAAGATTTTAAATATAAGCAAATGATTGCTAATTAAGTTAATGTTTTAGTTTTTTTTTTATGTGGCACTTGTACCTTTAAGGCCTTAGTTTTTATAAAAATAATTATTGTAAAAATGTGATTATCTCACTGTGATATAAAATATTTAAAACAACTGTATTTAAGATTAGAAAACTAATTTCGTATGATTTTTTGATTTCTCACTGTTTTTCCTAAGATTATTATTTGATTTTTAAATTAGCGTAGTTTACGAAAAGAAATATTTACAATAAACCAGAACTTGATTAGCTCAAATAAGTTGGCCTTTTTATTTCCTATTGTTCCTACTAACAGTTAATTATGTAAATAGGAACAAGAGTATCTGAATATGAATAGTGAGATTTATTCTTTATATTATTAAAAAGTCAATGGGGCAAAAAATCCCATCCACCCCATTGATTTGAATGATGGGGCAGATGGGATTTTTTTTCCCAACTGCCCCATTGATGGGGAGGATAATGGGGCGGGTGGGAATATATCAATTTCACCACCCCCACTCTTCCCGTGGGTGTCGTAAAAGGCGACTAAGGGAAACAGCGGGGGGCGGGCAGAAGCGCCTTCTGCAGAACAACTACACCGAACTGCGATCCCCAACCCGCATGCCCAGCGTGGGGATTATGAGCAACAACCCCCAAATAATGATGCCATCTATGGTGCTCATTAGGGGAGGCCTATGTCCAGCAGTGGACTATTATAGGCTGGTGATGATGTTGAAATCGTTAACAAATGTTTTTAGATTATTTTGTTAAAAGTATATAGGTACTACAAAGTATATGCCGGTCAATCCACACCGCATCATCTAGCCTCAAGCAAAGCCGAGATTGTGTTATGAGTACTAGATGACTGATATATATATATATATATATATGTTTAAAGTGCGCGTTACAGCTAGCGTTCGTGCAGTCAGTAGGAGAAAAAATCGACCGCAACGAACATACCGATTTAGCACGGCGTATCATGTTCGCTGCGAATGGCACATGACCATTTGAAATGAAACCCAAAGTGATTGGAATTATTTTATATATCTTAGATAACTTCTCTTAAATAACAATTGATTCTATTCTATCCCGTCAAGCGTTGTTTCGCGTAGTCCATAGGGAGATCTGAAAAGAAAAGAAATTATCAGTACAACATAGTTACACAACTGTTTCGCCAAAAATTTAGTTTTTGCTGTTGCACATGCAATGGTCAAGAAAATCGGTCGGGTAAAGTAGTTTATTTTGTGTCACTTAAAACTTAGATTTAGATATGCAAAACAAACATGTAGGTATTAGACACTTAATGTGATACTCATATATGAATGTACTAGTGGTTTCTTTTTCACTTCTTCCACTAGTAAACAAAAAATTTAAGTGAAGGGAATTTCATGAAATTTGACTTGCTTATGTGCTTATTTTGTGAGCCTCAGGGAACAAAGTTATTGAAATCTGAAATCTATGAGCTATTTACACGTCTTTCACTAAGCACACCGTGCCGCGACCATGTTAATGTAGTAATGAATTCCCTTGTTAAAGTAATGAATTCCCTTGTAAAAGTAATGAATTCCCTTTTAAAGGTATGACAAATGACTGGCTGTTGACAATAATGCACTGACAGACCAAACGTGGCCAAGAGACATTAATTTTTCAGGATTAGGTTATGAAGCTTATGGAGCCTTATCATTATCAGTGATATTTTCCTAACTAGGTAAGATGATTTGGTCTCCCCTAATAAGCGCCATAGATGGCATAATTCATCATTTGGGGATCGCAGTTCCGTGGAGTTGTTCAGTGCACTGCTGCCTGCCCCTCGAACAATGTAAATGGACCTCACAAATCCCTTATCTTAGTATTGCGAGGGTACGTACATTTACTTCCAGCGGTTGTTCTCGTAGTCCCACTTGGAGGCGAGTCCGTCCACGGGGTTCATCTTGAGGTCCAGCATTCGTTTCAGCTGCGCCTTCTGGTGCTCCTCGTCTAGGGTCTCGGGCAGCTCGCTGTATACTGGAAACGACAGTCACTTATTAGCAACCAGAGCAGCGGGGCCTAATTCCACCAACTTATCAACAACCAGAGCAGTGGGGCCTAATTCCACCAACTTATCAACAACCAGAGCAGTGGGGCCTAATTCCACTAACACTATCGGCTCACTATGACAAGATTATCGCGTCTCAATCACCGCCTTTCACACGTTTTGGTATTCTAATAATAAATCTTTTTCTGAGATCGGAATGGCTTTATGATTGTATTTCTGTCAACGAATTAGCATCGCCATCCAACGTGCCAATGCTGCCAGCATTTTGGACACTCCACCTTATGGTGACGTCTTAGATATTTAGGGAAAAGATTATAAGTACTACTAACTGTATTTTTTATATTTGGTTAAGTGCCTTTTGTTATTTTTTAAATAAATGATTTCATGAAATCGTTTTCGAATTAAAAATTAGCAACTAATGGTATTCTATTAATGTTTTTGCAGCTTATTTAGTCTATGGTGAGTGATTATCATGTCATTGAGCAAAGGTAGCTTTCCGTGGTTAGACACAAAATAATGAGATCAATGGACGCCTTTACCCAGAGGAGTTCTCATTCACTTGATTGTTAATCACAGGTGCATTTGTGTGTGTAGATGCATTTGCACAATCAGCTTACAGACTAACATTACATGATACCGAGATTCCTGCACTCTTGGCTAGCTTCCATAGAGACTGGACTCTGTGACCTAAATTAGGCTAGGAGAACATCATCATCATTTAGGTGGAGGGAAACCTGACATATATATGTATTCATAAGAGAAAGTAGAACTAAGACTTCTTGATCTTATTATAGGTAAATTCTAACTTAAATTATAACCTACAAAAATTGTTTTAAAGATGTGAAACATCTTATTCAATCTATCAAAGGGACGATAAAGCACACACCGGCGCCACCTGTGAATTCTATATTGACCTGACCCAAGTAACAGTTACATCTGGTCTACGTCCTTCGTATATGAAAATAACGTAATTACTACAGACAGAACTAAAATAACTTTACAACTTAAGAAATTATTTATTTTTAATAATAATTAATATATAATTACTCAATCCTGTGCCTATCAATGGCCGCAGCGATATTAAAGCCACCAAAAGGTAAATAAATACCTTAATCCAGTATGTTGTAATGACCATACCTCGTATTTTCATTTCATTAAGAGTGTATACTACCTCAAACTGCTAATTTTCAACTCCGCCGGATGTCCATATCGTCTAAACTACTGAATATTTAACTTTGAAATTGATATATGGTAAAGTTCAGGACTTAATCTATCGATCATATGTTTCTAAAACACGATTCCATAAAATTTTCTCGATAGAAAAAAATCGCAAAGTTACCTCAAAATTTTTACTAAAACCTAAATTTCTCAATAAATACAGAAGTTCAGATCTTGACAATAAGCGATAAAAATGTTATATGTTTCGGTTTTTTCAAATAATGTCCTAATTAATACATAATAAGCTAAAATTTGAATTTTGGACTTGCGTTGCAATGCCCTTCCCTGCTCTTATGAACGCAAAATCATATGTCTAGCCTTTTCGCACAGAGTTGAGGTTGTATGCGCCCTTAACAAAGGAAAATTGACAGCAACGCCATCTATACAAACAATACGATATTCAATAATAGTTTGACGCAAGCTATACAATAATCATTTATAGATGGCGTCTCTGTCAATTCATGGCTCTGTCAAATAAAACTTACCCCAGACTTTCATAGCCATATAGATCCAGACAGAGAGGGAGGCGATGGCCAGCCCCCACCCCACCACCCCCTTCCACTCCCCGGTGGGCGCCTGGAACTCTGCGAACGTTTGGCAGAAGGACGCGCGGTATAGGGCTTTCTTCTCTTCGACGGTCAGTTTACGCCAGTCTCCCTTTTCTTTCTCGCGGAGGACCTGAGATCAAGATAATGTTATTAAAATGTGTATGGGGCAGGCAATTGCCTGGGTAGTATAAGGTACACTTCCAACTGGTATTGAAATGGATCAGTTGAGCTATGTGTGCTTTCTTTGTAACAGTTTGCAGTTAACATGATTATTTCAATTGTAAATACTAGTTCTAAAATTTTGTTAAAAATAGTAATTTTCTTTGTTGTTAAAGGCTTTTTCGATTATATAAAAAAGTATCAGGTTGAGGGATGTATATATTAGTTTCCAAGAGTCCTGTGAGGTCTAAAGGAAAAAAGCACTTTGAATTTGATTTTGAGTTTATGAAATCTAGAGCATAAGATCCTTGATGATTTTGAAAAATACTGAACATGGGTCCTTCGCTACAAACTTCCAAGGAAGTAGGAAGTGCTGATGAAAATAGGGTCTTTACTATTTTTAAGTTTGACAAGTGATTTAGATAGCAGATCAGAAACTTTACTTTCAAGAAAGGCATTTTCTTTGAACCCTTGGTAAAACATACTACTTGTGAGTGATTAAGCAATGTAGAACTAAAATCAACATTGTGTCGACAGACTCCAACACTACTGTAGGGATCTCGAACCCAAATTGATTCATAGTTTGTTTCAGCAATGGTTCATAATAATGACAAATGACTTAGGTATAATCTGCTCAAAACTTCCTGTCTGCTGTCTAAATTATTTGTAAAACCTGATCTTTTTTTTCTTGCATGGCCTACCAAGACCTGGCGAAATTAACTTGCAAAGTGAGAATGCCCGATCACTGTGCAGTGAGTGAATGCTATTTATAATGTAGAATACCTTGATATCAGGCGTGTTCTCGCGGAACCTGACGGCGGGCAGCGGGAAGTCGGCGCGGTCCACGTAGTTGGGCATGCCATTGTACCCGAACCCAACCCATTCCCGCTTGCCAATCTGAAATTGAAGTAAAGAGAAATCAAAAACAAATTATTTCTTTTTTATATAATTAACTGTAAGAAATTTGACTTGTCTAAGTGCTTATTTTGTAAGCCTAAAGAAATAAAATTATTGAATCTGAATCTGATAATTAGATAAACTTTAATTCACTAAGTTAAGGCCTGGTTTTAAAGTTGCTCAAGCCAATTATGTACCTACTTAACTTGTTTCTCAAATTTAACAGTATTGTATTGATATGAATCAGTTGAGCTACCTGGAGATTGTTTGCAACAGTCTGCTACAGTTAGTCCAATTGCAAATACTAGTTTCAATTTGTTTCTGTTATTTAACTGTTATTTTTTTTTTAGTAAGCAGTGTCCAAATATCTCAAAGTGACCATAAAATGTTTACTAGCTACCTCATACAGCATTTATGTCATTAAAGATTATAATTTTTATGTATTCCTAACCTTTAACTAAATTATCATAGATCATGATGTGGATCTCAAACATGGTCAACAGTAGTGGCTGGAAAATGGCCTATACCCAGCGAGTGATCCCAAGGTGATGGTTACTAGTGATGATGTCAGTTCTTCAATATTATTAGGTATACACAAAACATATTGACAGCAATAAATGTGATCTATTTCAATTCTTTGTTTGTGTTTGTAATTTACTCAAATATGATTAGATTTAATTTATTTTTTCAAATAATTAACATTGTTTCAGATATTTTCATGTTAATAATAAGTTAAATACTTATAAGCTGTACATAGCATACGGCTAGTATAGTTTGTAACATACATACCCAGAAATAGTTCTCTCAATTGATATTCATCCCAAGAATTGATCCACAGCCTTTATTGTACCTACCTTATGTTATATTTAGTATCAAATGACATGACCAAGTGTTCTTTGTAAATTAATAGTAAAATTTAATTATTTTATTCCAACCTCCTGCGCACCACAATGGTCATCAAATTTATTTACATTCACAAGGATTTATTCATTACAATATATTTTATGGTCCTACTATCATAATGATTATATGCAAATTATTTATTTGTTAATAGACGAGCAGCCAATGGTTCTATATCATAGTGTTGAATTTTGTCATTGCATCACTTTTTTTAGTCATTTAAGCAATTATTGATCTACATACCTTCTCAAACTCCCCGATGTTGGAGGAGGTAGACCGCGTGGCCACCGGCACCCGGATTGCATCTAACAACGCGCGGCGCAGGAGTACATTAGCCATGATGCTGGAACAACAAGATTAACATTCTGTTTTAATTCTTAGTACCTATGGCGAGTATCATAGACAGTATCAGTAAAGGTATTGAAGCTTACATTACAAAGCAATAGGACTGAAATATCAAGTCAATTAGTAAAGGACTTATTAGTTAAATTCTTCTGTCCTATCTTACCATTACCTATGGGACACAGACAAAGAATGAGAGATGAAGGTGTAGCTGTGTGAATGAAGCTTGGCATGGAGCTATGAGGTACCACACAAAAGATTGTTTGTGGCAGAATACATTTGAATAGACATCATGGAAACATTTACAAGTAGAAAGTACATCAGCTGTTACAAAATCAACAATCTAAGCTGCAAAATTCATATTTTTCGTCATACCTACACGATATTAGGAAACCACTAGGTTTACATACGATTTATACGGTATAATACAGGTAAAATAGATAAGTTTACGATAACGTCAATAAGGTAAATTTTCCAATAGCGATCGATCTGTGGAGTTACATAACACGAAATTTGGCATTAGAACCGGCTTTGGATAACATGGGTTGTAAATATAATTTAGCCAGAGAATAATAATTACTACAGGTTAAGTAAAAACAGAAGAACTCCATTTTATACGCAGAAATTTTGAAATAAGAACACTAAAAGTTTGGTTATCTTTGACAATTACCTATGGGAAATATTTATTTCTAACTACAAATCATACACAAATAAAGAGCCAAAAAGCACAGAAACACAATTATAGCTTTGGAAAACGCTAATTTTACCTTTTCTATGAAATT
This sequence comes from Eupithecia pulchellata, assembly GCA_963931895.1. NCBI lineage: Eukaryota > Metazoa > Arthropoda > Insecta > Lepidoptera > Geometridae > Eupithecia > Eupithecia pulchellata. Next base: position 8,717,414 of record OZ007542.1, on the reverse strand, counting down.
TTTATCACAAAACACCACCCTGAAATTTTTGGCAAAACTAGGCGGTGCTGCCAGCTGTAAAAAAATATTTCCTTTTCCCTGTTTATCTCTATGATTATTTTGAGATACATGCCATGATTTTATAAAATTTTCTCAGATAGCGTACCAGGTATTCCAACGTCTTAATGTATTGCATAATATATTCTTCATATTCTTCACGACAGCACAATATTTGTCCTGTGATTCCTTGTGACTATACAATTTAGTTTATTTTTTTATGATTTTTTATACTTTACTTACATAGTTTAGAAATGAAAAAAATCAATAAGCCCTGAAAGAAAACTACTCTAAATCATAAGGAAGCAATCATTTATTTTAAAAAGGAAACAAAGCTGCGTACCTTCGACGATGATCTAAAATCACCTTGCCTTGCCTTAGGGCTAATTCGAGATTTGTTGTTGATTGATTCGTTCGTTCCAGGTGCTCTGACCTTTTTTATAATAAATATTAAAAATTTCTTTGTATGCAGTATTAATGTAAAACTTTTATTATCAAGGAAAGTTACTAACAAATAACCAAATTAGATACCTATAGTATTTACAATTCAAACAATTAAGTTAACTGCGGACTGCTGAAATAATATTTGACTAAATATTATTAGTAATTTATCATCCCACAACCATATACAAGCTCTGCTTATTTTAGGGCTAGATGATGCTGTATCGATTTTCCAGCATTATTCTAACATACCCAGTTTTGAATTCATATTCACTTCTAAAACAGGAAATTTTAGAAAGCTGGCAATAAAAATCTAAATCGATACCGCGAAACTAGCGCCACGAATGGACAAAATAAGAACTATTTTACGTTTCGTTTGACTCTACGTGACATTGGATAAAATACGAAAAAAAAGGCTATAGGTATGTGCTTGAAAAACCCAGCATTTCTTCAAAGTTCTAATTCTATCAACAACGTACGTATGTACTAAGCAATAATGATTTTAATTTCTTGAGACCACACAATCGAAGGTTCACAAAGGAAGGAAACCTCCGATTGTGTGATCTCATCAACCTGCTTGAGCTAGTAGAAGTAAATAAAATATCCTCAGTGGACGACAAATTTATTATTCAACCTCGTTTCTCATTCATCATAAATAACATAATTATGATAATCGTATTTTTTTTTCTTTTCTTGTAGTGCTGCCTCCTAATCCAGCAGTTACACTGACACCATCCTATAAGATGCCTCTAAGATTAATAATTATTATACCTATCGGTTTCAAAGATTTCATCATTATCTGCGCTCTCATATCTATTACTTAACTATATTTTCTACGGTATGTTTATCTTCAGAATACTTTTTCGATTTTCTAGTTTTTTATCCTCTTTAAATGATTCCAGGTTATGGCGTTCATCATAAATGTTAGCTAAAAGTTTATCAATATCCTTTTCGGAGGATATGTCAAGATTGTCGATAAGTTTTATAATATCCTCCAAGATATCTCTATCCTCTTCAAGTTTATCACCGTCATCGATGTTGTCACCGTCAGCTTGTGTGTCACCTTCAACATGGATGTCGCCACGCCCACCGATCACTTCATGGTCGTCGATTAGAGGCAATTCGATACTTACATAATATTCAATTGTATTATATTCTTCAACCATCGTGGTAGTTTGATACGAACGAGTTGCTTTCCTTTTATGCTCTTCATCGTCACTGCTTTCATCCCCGCCATAATGTATAGTAGTTTCCGAATTTGATTCAAGGGCGGGTGTGGTCGTGATCTTTTTCTGTTTATCAAATTTTTTGATTTGCTCTCTTTTAGCTTCCTTCCCTATATCTAGTAAATTTTCTTCATCAACTTCGTTACTCTCGAACATGGCACCTACAAACCCTTTAAATAGATTATCTTCTTCGATTCCCAGATCATCTTTCTCTGGATTTGTTTCTTTATTTATGTTTGTTTCTGTTCTTAGCGGTTTGAAAGGCTGTTTCTTAATGAAGATGGGTCGGACAACGAATGTGGTAGGTTTCGGTGGTACTGTGAAATGCGTTGTTGTCGTGGTCGTCGTAATGCGGCTGCGGCTGCGGACATCCTGAAAAGCAAGAGTTCCCGTAAGTTCAAGTGTAATATTATCATCAACGTCATCGCTGACTGAATTTAAATAAGTAGGTGTATTGATGTAATTTTTCTCATGAAATTTCATTAGGTATGAGAGTCCAGATGAAAATAAACGAGTCCCGTTTATTTTAATCCCATCTTTTCGAAAAGGACGACTTGGTTCGCCTTTCCACCACCCAAAGGTGGTGTTTTCCATAAGAAACTTGTAGCGGCCAGTAATGAGTTTTTAATCCTCTTTATAAGTGCTCCACAATTATTTAAACCGCGCATTTTTTTAATTATGAACATTAATGTTCAGCGTTATGTTTTGATTTAGCAATTCATGGTTTTGTTTTGAAAAATGAGTTCTTCAAGTGACAGTTTATAATGTTATTCACTGTCACTTGAAGTTATTTTCTCATAGAGGGTGATGAAAAGTTAGAGTACCTATCACTCGCGCGCATAATTTTTTATTGGCTCGGGCGACGTATTTTGAATCCCTTGCTACGTTCAGGATTTTACTAAAGAGTTGCGCTTGGATCTGGATTCAAAAAAGCGCCCTCGCCGTAAAAATATTAATTTGCTTCCTTGATATCTACAATTTAATATTGACCTGACTCCAAAGAGTAATCACACGAACCAAAACCTGTCCAGCTTTGGAGGATGACTATGGTGTCTATCAATATTGTTGCATTACACTCTCTCTTTATAATTAGGTTGGCAATGCTCTATGCATTGCCAACCTAAATAAAAAGGACTAAGTACCTACGATACCTCGTTACATACATACTTAAGTCTTAGTAGGTACGAATTAACATTAGATAAGTATGTAAATTGAAAAAAGAATCGACATCATTCGTATTCCTACATACCTCGGAATAATGGTAATCCCACATAGCAATTGTCCACTTCATCCTACCTTAACTATTGTTTCAGTCTGGGTTGATCTTTCAGTAAACCTCCTGACTTCTGCTGAAATCTATTTCATTAGGTAGGTATTTATTTTCTCTGAACTTATCACTTTGTTAGGCACTCATCATTTTAACTTTTTCACATTCCTAATATCCAAGGGCGTCGCCAGCCCACGGCCCAGGGGGGGCAAGCCGTAGCCAGAAATATGTACTAAGCGGGAGGGGGGCGGGGGGGGGGGGGGTAGAGCTTACAGCCCGCCGAGATGATATGCATCATATACTTATGCTAGTCCACGGTTGGACAAATAACTAATCAGTTAATGTTTTTTTGCGAGTCTTTATCTTAACTATCTTAACTGGCTATGTATCCACGCTACAGCCCTCAATAGGAGAGGCCTATGTCCAGCAGCGGATAACATGGGCTGATGAATATGTACGCTAACTTTATCCAAGTAATTTTCAAGGCAGTGTTTAAAATTTTCCTATTTACGAGTACCTGGTCCGCAAACAATATGATCTACAACTGTCATTCACCACTGCAAGTGAATGAGCCAGCACGACAGTTTTTGTAACTTTTTCAGGCGTCGATATTTTGTAGTGTGCGGCCGCTGAAAATAGTCGAATCTGAAGACTACAGAATAAACGGCGAGCGGAGCGAGCCGCGAATTTTTTTGTGACTTTTACGAACGTATGCAAAAAGAGAGTTTTAGAAGAGTATGTGTATATATCTAAAGGAATAACAGTAACAATATGAATCGAATGATAATTAGTGAAAGGGCAAGCCACGCGACGAATTTTGACGAAAAAAAAATTGAGTTGAGAAAAATTGAGAACAACCACTTCAAGTGCTTCCATGTGTGACACGTATCCGAGATAATTTTACATATAAAGTATTATTAAAAACGGTGCCTCAACATTTCGGGGGGTGGTATGAATCCCCAAAACCCCCCATCCCTACGGACCTGTTTGCCTGTATGGCGATTGTAAATAAGAATGGTTTCAACTTCCATGTGAAAAGCTTTACGAGCTATACACAGCACGTACATATTATAAAATTTTGTTAGGTACAAATAACCGAACAAAAAAAATGGAATGATTTTTGAAGTTATAAATATTGTACTAACTGTCACTACTTATTCCTAGTGATAGTGAATTTATGCGGGATTTATCGGCAAAGCAAGACAATAGCAGGGCTTTCGTTGTTTTCCAGTGGGCTAGGTACATTTTTTGATCTCTAGGGGGGGGGCAGCTGCCCTCCCCTGCCCCCCTGGCGACGCCCTTGCTAATATCTATCCTCTTACTGTTCTATGTTTATATCATGTTGTGCAAGCATATTTAGGAAATCAACCTATAGTTATGATTGTTTTCTGTTTGTTTTTTTTGCCAATAAAATAAATAAATAAACGTTAAGAAGAGAAAAGTTAAGGTAGGCAATAGAATAAATAACCTGTTCCATGATCTCGTCGATCCAATCAGCGTAGTATCCGACCTTAGTGAAGACGGTGGGCGCGTTGGGCGTGCCGCATCGCGGTGATCCGAAGCTTATGATGCCAGCCAGCTTGCCAGCAATTATGCCGGGACCACCCACGTCACCCTGGCCAGAACGAAAACACAGAGACCATCAGTTTTTATATTAATTAAGCGATTAATAAGTAATACAATAACACAGGATTTATTCATAGGACGAGCTCAGAGCCGCAGCGGGCAAAGGTCCGCCTGCGATGGAAGATTTAGGTTCTGCTTTGATTTAATAGATAAAACAGGTGAGGTTTTGATAATTTTTGAGTTGCAAAGAAACGAATGTAAACATTATAATTTATTTTGATGAGCGTTGGATCGTTCGAAGCATTCCCTTTGGTCTTTTATTTAACGACTGCCTCGGGACAGTACATGTTAGGTATCTGACTACGATCTCACCTGAGTGTTAGAACATTTGGCTGTGTTTCAAACCTGCTACTACTAAAATGAGAGTAGATAGGTATAAGTAAAAATTATAAAAAAGCCGGTACTTACGCTGCAAGCGCCAGCGCCCTTAGAAATGAAGCCAACACAGAAGTTTCTCTTGGTGACGTATTTCCTGAAAGGAACGAAAAATAAGAGCTGCTAGAATTTTACCTTGTTAAACACAAATCTTTATTTTTATTTTTAGGCTAACAAAATAATCTTATGGGCAAGTTATATTAAAATTTTAAATTATTATCAAACTACTTTTCTTCGTGCATTTTGGACGGGGTTTGTCTTTAGTAAAGTTGAAATAGGGTTATTTACCGTTATTAACAGTTCCAATTGGAATGGTTCTATGGGTTTGATACTTTACTTACTTACTTAGAATAAACATCCTGGCAATCTTTCAAATCGTATGCCCCTAGCACGGCGAATGAAAGTGGGGTGTTCCAAGGGTCTCGGAGCACATTGCTCACCTTAAAACAAGGTTCAGATTAACTTTGGGAAAAGGGAACGAAAGTTATTAATCAAAATGATAAAGGGAAAAGAATAAGAATAAGTAGAATACCTATCACGTTTACATCTAAACAAATTTTCCCCATTTAAAATGAAAGTAAGTACCTATAAGTCAAATAGCACACAGGCTGGTTTAAATGAAAAAGCATTAACTAATAATAAAGGCTATTTGCTAGGTCTAGTTTTTGTACAACCGAATTTGATTATTTTAGTAGTTCCTAGAGCTGGTTGCTAATCTCTTGCACAGCGATGAAATTCATTAAAAATTTTGTTTATTTCCTTAGACAGCTTGAAATACTTGAAACATTCTACAAGTAAACGCAACGCTTGAGCTTGGGGATAAATGATGCTGTCTGAATTGAACAGTATTATTTGATTATTCAATATCAGTATTTCTACTTACACCCTTAGCCCCCCACCCGACGATAGTAATCCCCTTCATAATCCCTGTCTTCGGCAACCCATGAGCGCACCGATCAATCTTAACCTTCTTCACCCGGCTCTTGCCCCGCCTGAACTTGATGCGGCGACGGAGGCGCATGATGGCGATGTTGTTGTTCAAAGACTTGGGATCGTAGTCGGGGTAGAAGTAGACCTCCAGGACCTCTATGGACTCACCGCCGCCGACGTAGTAGTTACTGCCAATTCTCACGGAGAGAAAGGACGGATTCTCGCGAAAGAACCGGTTATTGTAAGCTCTGGGTAAAGAAAATAGTGTTTTTTTTAATAACAGTCATTAGATCGTGGAGATCTAAAGTTAGATCGTAGATGTGGAGCAGATTTCGAGAAAAATGCAAAATCACATGAAATTAAACTTGTATTAAGACTAAATGCGACCATCTCTTGGATGAAGTAAATAGCGATGTTATAGACGTGGTATCCAGTTCTAGGAAATAAGAACTAAAAACCCGTAAATTTTGTCAATACAAATTAGTAACAGTTTCATTGATCATCCATCACGCACATAAAAGTGTTTCCTGGAATTGGGCACATTTGGAAATGATCCAATAGTTGGTATGCGCTAAAAAAATGAGGTAGAACCTGTCACAGCCAAAGCTGTGACTGTAAATCAAAACTTACAGTTGCAGACACGAAGCTGCCGTGACGATGAGGTCCGACTTGATGATGGAGCCACCACACTGGAAGTTATTGAAGACGTGGATGCTGGCCATGAATGGAAAGTGCCGGATCTTGGTGTTCTCGCCTTTGTAGATGCGTCTCGCGTTCTCATCTGATCCTTTCGAAAATTAAACAGAAATGATGAGATCTTCGAAATTGTAAGAATAAGCGATGCAACGTTTTTGTTGTGTCTATTGTTTGTGTTAATTTAGCCCAACTATTTTAATTTTACTCAGGAACTTATTAGATCTGATTTGCTTCTATGCTTTTTTGTAATTTTCTTGTTAAAACATATATTTGTTTGTTAAAAAGATCTTGATCTAGAAGAACGTGAAGGAAGAGTTAACAAAAAGTGTGATTTCTTTTCCAAAATAATGTTTCTGACTCACTCCAATATTCATTATCACTAGAATCATAATCATCATCTGGGTATTCCTTTGTCACAACATCGTGTTCTTCGCTTCTCATCAATTGTAATATTTGATAATCTATATCATAATTGATGGTGTTTAAACTATGGTTAATCTTCAGATATTCCAGGTTCTTTAAAAAATGATCCACATTAACTTGTAAATCGTCATGTTTAGATTCTTCGGTGTTGTTTCCTGGCTCTTCGCTGAGAACCTCGTTGATGACATCCACCAGATTATGAGACACATTGCCGACAGAGTTGTCAACTCTTGATGCTATAGATATTTGATGTAAGTTCTCATCTTCCTTTGCAGTTACCGACGAAAAATTATTTAATGTTTCGACGTTTTGTTTTAATCGTTTATTACTCTTCGATTTATTTAATTTTAACAAAATAAATATATCATTTGTTATTTTCTTTATAGATTTTGCCGTTTGTATTATATTGCTCCCCGACCAGGTTATGTAATCTTTAGCTGATAAGTTAATTTCTAATCCTAGAGTAAATATACAAATATTGATTATAACCATTTGTAAGTATTTGAGTGACGGCATTTTTATGACGTCTCTCTTAGTAAAGTTTTCCTTAAAAAAATCGTTTCTAATTCTATTTTCTCAATAAACATTATTTGTGGATTGCTTTCAATTTCCACGTTATCGCTGTTTATGACTTGCTAGACTGTTAAACTTCATATCATGCATTTCAGACATTTATGCTTAGAAGACCACACACCACACTATTTTTATAATATTATTTAAAAATATGCAGAATTTTCAGGTGATTTATACCTTAATAATAAAAAAAAAACAAGCCATATAAAATTTTAAAAAATTGGACAATTTAATATCAGACAACTAAGATTGTGAAAACCAAAGACTGATTTTTTTTCCTGTTGGCGACTCGGAAATCGGTCCAGCCGCCGCTCTTGCGTTATAAATGGTGTAACTAACAAGTCTGTTGCAATAAAGATTTGAAACCGATAGGTATTTACATTTAGGTTCCTTGGGTTGGGACTGTATTATTTCGTTTTTAAGTATTTTTTGACCATGATTCGGTTTATGGCCCATAAATCCCAGCCTTTTCGTTTAGGTATTAATGTGTGGTTTATTAATGTAGTCGGATCGTCCGTTATCTCCTGCATTTGGCAGACCACATAAGCATGTCTTTCTTATGTATTTACCTACGTCAAACGTAGCGTAAATACATACCTAAGTAATCTGAATTTGAATGATGAAGGTTAATTTTAATAAATAAATAATTTTGGACAATCCACACAGCCCCAAGTTAAGCAGAGCTTGTGTTATGGGTACTGATATACACTCGAGAGCAATGAATCCGGGTCACTCAAAGAATCCAAAAAATCTCGGAAAGTAAGAATGCTAGGTTAATGCAATAAATTGTATTTAATAGACAATTTAATACTCCTTAAATGAAAGTTAAAAAAATATGAGTCACCATACATTTTATTTACACAAAATTACATAAAGAAAAAAACTGCTGATCTCTCCTTAAAACAAAAATAGGAAACATGAAATTTTTTAACTTTATGACGATTTTCTTGAATTTCAATACTTCGTATTACCTCCTCGTGCTTCCATTACTGCGTTTACGCGGTTTGGCATGCTGTACACCAAGTTCCTTATACGATTTTGGGGAATATTCTCCCATTCCTCTGTGAGAGCAATTTTGAGCTCAGGAAGCGTGATTGGGGGAGGGTTTCGTTGTTTTACGCATCTCCCTAGCTCGTCCCAAGCATGCTCGATCGGGTTGATATCCGGGCTGCGCGCTGGCCACTCCATACAAGTAATGTTCATCTCTTGAAGGTAGTCATTCACAATCCTACCTGTATGAGGTCGGGCATTGTCATGCATAAATATAGCATCCTCACCCAAATTGACCATAAATGGACCAACGTGTTCGTTGAGGATTTCTTCCACATATCTTACGCTAGTTAAAGAGCCGTTTTCTATGATCACCAGCTCTGTGCGACTTTCAGAGGAAATTCCGGCCCACACAAGTACAGACCCACCACCGTAGGCTACTTTTTCTTCGATGCATGCTTGCTTGAATCTTTCCCCTGGTCTTCTATACACTCTGTGTCTTCCATCGTGCTTATAGAGCATAAATTTTGATTCGTCGGAGAACATAACTTTCGACCAATCGCATTCTTACTTTCCGAGATTTTTTGGATTCTTTGAGTGACCCGGATTCATTGCTCTCGAGACATAAGTTATGTAACATAATACAATGGATTAGCATAGATAGATATTTTTTATTATATACATACATATTGAAAACTACCAGAACACCCTGAGCTGCTGATCGTACAAACATTTGTCCGGAGGCGGGAATCGAACCCACAACCTCTTTTGTCTCAGGTGGATCTTCGCCCAACGCGCCACAGAGGTCGTCATGATAATATAAAAACTGGGCTGGTTAGGTTTACGTTTAGGTTAGGTTTGCCTGTTTAGGCAGGGGGATAATGCACAAAACACTGCCACGCGAGATGTCAGTGCAGATCTCAGTTCCCCCACTCAGAATTAGAATAAGAATATAAAAACAAACTGTGTTACGTTGTGTGAAGTAGGTTAGGTATTGAAAAAAGGTAAAAAACGGACTAGACCTATATATAAAAACTGTTTTATTGTTAACAACCACATACCTAATGCCCAATAATGAACTCAATTATTCTGATGTTCGTGAACCTCCGGACGAGTGATCTCATCTACAGCTTCAGCTAGAAGTTGATACATGTCCTCTTTGGGCAAGAAACTAAAAAGTGAATCAACCTCGTCTACGTCATCCTTTTTACTATCGTTTTTCTTTTCACGTAACGCTAAGTCTTCATACCCAGTATTAACACTGACACCATCGTCCAAGTTATCATCATCAAAGATTTCCTCATTATCTACGCTCTCATATTTTGTATCTATAACTTCGACTTTATCTTTCCGAGAAGATTTTAACATGTTCTTTTTTGTTGATGTTTCTGGTTTTTTATTTATTTCAACGGTTTCTTGACTATAGGGTTCATCGGAAATCTGAGCTACAAGTTTGTCGATTTCCTTTTCGGAAGTTATATCGAGGCTCTCGATTAGTTTTAAAATATCATCTTCCATGATGTCTCCATCATTTTTAAGGTTATCACCGACATTGAGGCTGTCTTTTTGTTGTGTGTGACCATAATCGGTAATGTCACCGCCGACCATATCTTGGTCGTCTATTAAAGGCACTTCGTTATCGTCATCTTCTTTTCGTGTATACTCATCAAAGTCATCAACAATTGAGGTGGTTTGATACGAACGAGTAGCTTTATTTTTATGTTCTTCATCATCGCTGTCATTCCAGTCATGGCTTACAGTAGTTTCTAAATCTAATTCATCAGCGGTTGGGCTTGTGATCTTTTTCATTTTAAGTATATTTTTCACTTGATTACTTTGAGTTGCTTTCCCATCATCTAAAACTTTTTCATAATCGTTAACCTCGTTACTCCCAAACATGACAGCTAGGAACTCTTTGAATAGATTATCTTCTTCCATCTCTGGATCATCTTTCTTTGGATGTGATTTTTTAGGTTTTTTCTTGGCTGCTCTTAGCGGATGGCGTAATACCTTATTGACGGCCATAGGAAAGAAGTCCTTATCATAGATGGGTTGTAAAATAAACCTTGTACTTTTCTTCAGGGGTTCTGGGTAGGGCGTTGGCGGTAATGTCGTAGTCGTTTTGCGGTTGTTGGTAGGGACATCCTGAAATTGCAAGGGTTCCAGTAAGTTCAGGTGTGATAGCAGCTAATCATCGTATTTCGCCGGATTGTACATGATGTACCCACTGCTGGGCAGGTGTATGCATACCTATATATATATTATATAATGTGTAATCCACTTCTATCAAGCGCTAACCACATTCATAAACACCATATCAATATTATAAGGAAGGTAAAAAAGTTTTCAAAGAAGCTACAGAATCAACACACTACTTAATATACCTCGGAATTTCTTCGTTCCTCTTACCTACTTCTTAATAGTCTGGGGTGACCTTTCGGTAACTTAAGAATAGAAAAGTTAAGATGACCTGTTCCATGATCTCGTCGATCCAATCAGCGTAGTATCCGACCTTTGTGAAGACGGTGGGCGCGTCGGGCGTGCCGCATCGCGGTGATCCGAAGCTTATGATGCCAGCCAGCACGCCCGCTACTATGCCGGGACCGCCCACGTCACCCTGGCCAGAACGAATATTAGTTTATAAATAAAATAATAATACCACAATGTTTGAACGATTTGCAAATACTATGTAGGTATCTTGTTATAAGTGTTTTTCACGTACTTGATTATAAAACAAGATTCGTCGAGTGCGAGTGTAACTCCCGTGTCGAGGGTTTTGAACTTTTGTCGTATATATTATGTTTATCCTATTATATACATATCATAGTATATTATAATGGTATATATTATACCAGTTACTACAGAGATTAGGTAACAGTTTATTAATTAAATTCAGTAGGTATACCTACTGAATTTTCCCATTACTTAATTCGATAGTATGATTTTAATAAAATGTTTTGCATTATCCCAATCCAAAACTTTGATTTGATATCTCACTCGGTGGGGTGCGGGGTAATAATTTTCAAAACAGGGTCTACTTAAAGTCATCATAATCAACAAACGCTTAATAAAATATATATCAGATTTTTCGAACTTTTGACTTTGTAGGTTTCTTTTAAAGTTTCGACATCACAATTTGTGTTGAAAGTCTTCATTTTAATTTTAATTTATTCTAATCTGTATAGGCGCACGAAATGTATTATTGTTTCAAGTCAATAGCTGCAGTTGCTGAGATAATATACATGGAAAACACGACCGAAAAAGAAGCGAGACCATAAGGGTTTTGGTTTTGACCATAAGGCAACCGATGTCAAAACTCTAAAAAACTATCTACATATCGTACTTGACGTAATGAGTTATAAAAAAGTTTCGTTTTCCTAGTATCTACCCATAACACCAACACTGAAGGTATAGCTTGGGTTGGGGCTAGATGGTGCTGTGTGAATTGTCCAACACTATTAAATCATTATCCATATTATGCTTAGCAGTGTGATTTGCTCCAATACTATAATGAGGTATTAAAATATCTACATACACTACAAGCGCCACCGCCCTTAGAAAAGAAACCAGCACAGAATGTTTTCTGGGTAACGTATTCCCTGAAAATAATAAAAATATAAGTAAGTGTCGTACGTACCTACCTACTTGCGCGCCGAGAGTTTATTTTTTTTGTCAATTATTATTAAAATTAAATATAATATAAAAGAACAAGCTAAAACTAAACCATAACAAACACAACTAAGGCGAAAGGAGTAAATTCAATATTCTGCTGCAATGCATCAATGTGCTGTTTTTCAAATTAACCTATATTATATCTATCACCTTAACCCTTGGCCGTGTGGTGCCCGCATAGAATTATACCACTCCAACTCTTCCCGTGGGTGTCGTAAGAGGCGACTTAGGGAAAACACCGGGGGGCGGGCAGCAGCGCACTCTGCAGAACATACTCCACCAAACTGCGATCCCCAACCAGCATGCCCAGCGTGGGGATTATGGGCAAAAACCCCCGAATGATGAACAATGCCATCTATGGCGCTCATCAGGGGAGGCCTATGTCCAGCAGTGGACTATTATAGGCTGTTGGTGATGATATCTATCACAATAGCTTAGCCAATAAACGGATGAAATGAAGGTCCGTAACAGTGTCACCGTTAGAAGGCGGGTGATTGGCCAGTCACCGGTGTCTTTTCCGTGGCAGTAAACAGTTTCAGTTCAGACGTGAACCTTCCTTGCTGGCTTCTACTGACTTTAGGAACAGCAGCCTTATTGTCTAACTTAAAATCCACTACCACTGAACTTCAAACCGATTACCAGTTGTAGAGCCAGTCAGAATGTTGTCAGTATTGTCTAAGGTATTCAACTGGTCTTCGGTTTCAGCTATTTACACAATAGGTACGAAAGTGACAATCGAAGTCCAGGCTAGGTTAGAAATGCAAAACTGAATCCGATTACGATTACCAGTTGAGTTAAACAATAGAGCCGCAGGATTTGATATGGATACACGTCGAATCGGCTGCGGTCTATGGACCTAACGGACGGTACTTACTCCTTATGTTAAAACTGATGAGTACGACTCTAATTTATAAGAAATAATTAAAAAGGTATTAGATAAAGTCTACTAGTGTTATCAAAAAGCTTTAGAATTTAAATAGGTTGGTAACTGTTTAGGATGAACTTGTTCTATGGTATTGATTATCTTTAAAGGGAATATGTTAAGGATAGTCTACTATACATACATCTAACTTAATAAGTTAAGTAAGTTAGATGTATGTTGGTTGGTACCTATCTACCGACGTTAATAATGTATTTGTACCCTGTTTTGTGTGAGACAGGTAACAGAAATGGTTTTTTATAACACTTGTGGTAAGCATCTAGACTAGACCAATCCCTTCGCTCCACGGGAATAGGTCTTTTAAGGTACTGATTAACAGCAGAAATAGTCAGCTACTTCCCTCTATATTGTTTCTTCATGTCCAGTCTATCCCAAGTTTGCCTGGAAGAGACTAATCATAGCGATAAAGCCCTTTATACATGTCCGTTTGTCATCTTCTTTTTCTTTCTGTAGTATAATTAAGTACCTATTCTCTATCTATATATCTAAGTTTATCTGATAATTTATTTCGCTTACTTGGAATAAATCTCCTGGCACTCTCTCAGCGGGTAGACATCTAGCACGGCGAATGAGAGTCGGTTGTTCCATGGGTCTCGGATCACGTTGCTCACCTCCAAAACAAAGTTCAAGCAAAGAATAACTATTAGGTAATACTCTATACGTTCTATACGTGAAAATCTATAATTGGCTCTCTGATGTTATGACTAAAATTGATTAAGTTTGTTTAAGCCGTTGATTTTACAATAAAATAAATTAATAAATTAGGTATAAGTGAATGAAAGTGGTATGACAAGTTACCATACCACAAAATAATCTTTTTCTTCTGGACCTTGTGCCTAGGTAGGATTAGTGTGGCACAACATGTATATGGGTAGTTATAACATAAAACAAATCCCATAAATTAATACAAAATCTCACTAAAAAACGATGACGTCTCGATACTATATACTATCGTCAAACCGACTCCGGGATGAGCAGATCTTCTCCTACAATTGGATACATTATACTACACCCCATCCCCTTCTTTAGTGGGTCTATTATAATGACAGTCCATAACAAAAACTTACACTTTTAGCCCCCCACCCGATGATAGTAACCCCGTCCTGTATCCCCGACATCGGCAACCTATGCGCGTTGCGGTCAAACTCAATCTTCTTCACCCGGCTTTGCCTCTGCTTGAACTTGATGCGGCGATCGAGGCGCATGATGGCGATGTTGTTGTTCAGAGACTTTGGGTCGTAGGTGGGGTAGAAGTAGACCTCGAGGACCGCTATGGTTTCGCCGCCGCCGACGTAGTAGTTACTGCCAATACGCACGGAGAGAAACGAGGGATTCTCGCGGAAGAAGCGGTTATTGTAGGCTCTGGGGAAAAATAAAATAATAACACTGTAAAAACAGCTATTAGACAACAAGCAAGGAAAAGTACAGCAAGTTTCACAAAGTGATGGAGATATGGTTAGAGATAAATTCAAAACTAGAAAAACTATAAATACTAAAATAAAACATATAACAAGGCTTCTTAACATCTTAGATCGTAAATATTGTAAGTATATTATGTTAAGTATTGTAATTTTCTTTGTTAATAAATTAGCCGATCAATAAAAACAAAAAATAGTAGGTAAATAAAAATAAAAGAGGTCAACTTATTGTCGATAGACAATGATTTAGCCAGAAACTGCTCCGCAGTCTTACTGGATGACGATGACTTTTAAGGTTAGACGTAACTTTCTGAAACGATTGAATAGTGCCAGGCTAAATGATGATGGGAAGGATAGAACCTGGCATAATTATCACATACAGTTGGAGACACGAAGCCGCCGTGATGATGAGGTCCGACTTGATGATGGAGCCACCGCACTGGAAGTTATTGAAGATGTGAACGCTGGCCATGAAAGGGAAATAGCGGACCTTAGTGTTCTCGCCTTTGTAGATGCGTCTCGTGTTGTCGCCTGGCCCTTAGGAAATGTAAACAGAAATAATTAGGTCCTGCAAACCTCTTGTTGTGAGCTGTTGTTTTCTCAACGGTCCGCTTGCACCTGATTTAAATTAATTAGTTTGACCCACATAAACATGAAGTGTTTCATGAAAGGTTCAGGAAAGCTACCTTTTCACCTTTAGTACCGTTTACTGCAGCAGAAATTTTAGTAAGTCATTCTTAGCGCAGTAGCTTTGACGAAAAAAACTATCACGTGTTATTAATGTACTTCAGATTTGTCTTTTTCTAAAAAAATATTTGACTCACTCCAAAATTCATTATCACTAGATTCATCATAATCATCGTCAACAACTGGGTCTTCCTTAGTATCATTATCGTGGTCGTCACTTCGCATTAATTGTAATATTTGATTGTCTACATCATAATTGATGCTGTTTACACCATTGCTGTTCTTCAGGTATTCCAGGTTCTTTAGGAAATGATCCACATAAACTTGTATATCTTCATGTTTAGATTCTTCGGTGTTGTTTCCTGGCTCTTCGTTGAGAACCTCGTTGATGACATCCACCAGATCGCGAGACACATTGCCGATAGTATTGTCAACTCTTGATGCTATAGATATTTGTTGTAAGTTCTCATCTTCTTTTAAAGTTATTGATGAAAAATAATTGTATGTTATGGCATATTGTTTTATTCGCTCATTACTCTTCGATTTCTTTAGTTTTAACGCAAAAAATATATCATTTGTGATATCCTTTATGGATGTTGCCGTTTGTATTATATTGCTACCCAACCAGGTAATGTTATCTTTCGCTGATAAATTGACTTCTATGCCCATAGCAAATACATAAATATTGAATAGAACTAGCTCTAAATATTTGTTTGATAGCATTATAGTGCTATTTCTTCTTTGCTTACTATATCTTAAAAGTTTCGTTTCAATTTTAATCAATAAACACATTTTGTAGCTTGCTTTCCATTTCCACGTTATCGCATTTTATGACTTGCTTGACTATTAAACTTCAGCTCAAGCAGCGTCAATGTTTCATTCATTATTTAAAGTTGTAATACTTATTATATATTTATACTTAATGTGCATAAGAACACAAAATGTCTTTGAAGTCACTAAGTCAGAAAAAAACTATTTCAACGGGAAAAGTGCTTTCCTCCACAATGCATCGTTAAAAATAATCAACATCTTGGATCTGAAACAAAATTACATAAAATTGAATAAAATCCAAGCACTTCTGACTATGTTCAGACACCAAAACCACATAGCACAGAATTTATTTAGTAATTTCGATCGAATTAAAAACATGACTGTATGGAATGTCACTGGAAATTCATTGAATGTACGAAATATATTAGAAAATATTATTAGAGAAGAAATGCACCTCTCTCGAAATTACGATATCCAAAATTCATCAGTTAATAAATTCGATAGAGAATTTTCAGTCTTTGTGAACATGTTTTTAAACAAAGCTTTTATGATCTCAATGAAGAATGTTAATAAAATTAGAAATCGTGTAAAAAGGCCAATTTTAAACACACCATGGAAACGCACTCGTGATATCAAAGTCTGGAGTAAGTAATTGATCGTGTAAATTCAAGAAAAATCACCACATCAATAAGTTTTGCTAGAAGAAAACTCTTCAAAAGGTTAAGCTTGTCTTGCTATACCCTTTCAAACTTAAGTTTAGGGTTTTCTGTTTTTATATTTTGTGTTAGTGTAAACATAGTACTAAGAATAGGTCCCGTGATAGTCAGGGCATTCGTTTCAGAACCATCCTCAGTGGAACACTTGGACATATTCAACAACACTCGACGGATCTATAAAGGCAAAAAGGCTAAAATCAAGGACTTTCCGTTTCTCGTCAGCATCATCGTCCAAAATGAGTTTGCGAGTGCTGGCTCCATCATCAGTAAAGATTTGGTGATCACCACAGCGACTGGGCTTAATATGTAATAGATTCAGAATTTTCCACTTATTATTGCTTAGGTAGTACCTATACTAAAATGGGCTAGTATTTGTTTGTTATTATTATTTAAATAGGTGCAAATGGAATAATTCAATGACAAATCACTTGTCTTTGAGTGATCCAGTAGTTTTCGGCGTAATAACTTGGTCTGCAGTTTATATTTCAGCTTTTTTTGTTCCTCAGTACTTACAGAAAATATTTCAAGATTTATAGATTTCAGATTGTACAAGAGTAATAAATTTCAAGAGCTTCTCAACTCCGTCGTCGTGAGAGTTGGCAGTGACTACGCCTTTAGAGAGGGCCGCCTCGTCTCAGTTGTCGAAGTCATCTTCCACCCTGGCTACGACCCTCACAGTCTGCAAAACAACCTTGCGATTTTGAGGCTGGTGAAAAGATTGAGGTTTTCTGACAAGCGAAAGATCCAAAGAATTATTTATGATAAAAAAGGTGTTTTCAAGAAGAATAGCTCTGTTATTGTACTTGGGTGGGGGGCTAAAGATGTCAGTAGTATTTTTGTTTTATTGGTTTCAAGAACCAAAAGCATTTTTTTATGCATCGATCTGTTCCTTTGTTTCAGGCTGACAAAGAAGTAAATTTTAAACAGAAAGTGTCTGTAGCAAGATTGTATTTATACGATATGGATAAATGTGCAACCATGTACTCAAGGTAATATTGTCAATTATACGGTACAATATATACAGGGTTATAGGAAGATGATCAATTACCTCTTAAAGGCGACTTGGGTAGATCAAGACGAAAAACTTTTATTCAATGGCTTTGTCTAGTTCAATAATAATAATAATAAATAATAAATAATGCTGGACAATCCACACAGCATCATCTAGCTTGATTTTTGATTTTTGACGTTAAAATATGCAATAGCAAAGCCAGCTGGGCAGCATCATGCGATGTAGGGGTCACTGTGTTGCGGGAAGGCGGTTTCCTACGCAGCAGTTGTTTATGGAATCGAATAATTTTCGCTTTAAGATATTATTAATTCGCTTCAATTTCCGATCCTTAACTTTCTTTACAGTGTATCCTTTTTTTGTAACCCCCGACGCAAAATAGAAGGGTGTACGAGTATAATCGTATGTGTGTTTGTAAAAGTTTATAAATTTTGCATTTTTTGTTGAATACCCCATGCGAAGACGGGGTGGACCGCTAGTGGGTTAGGTACCTAAACTAATTTGACCCATTACAGATTGACATACTGATCTTTTGTTTCAGATTTTATGTCAAAGACAGTAACTTCTGTGCTGGGTTCAGTGACAAAGGCGGTGGTGCCTGTAACGTAAGTGTTGCAAGGAGCTGGTCTTCCATATTCATACTAATAATACTGCAACAAAAAGCTTTTGAGCTTTTTGAGGTCGTTGATCTGGATACGTACTCGATGTTGTTGATTAATAAATTGGCAACGGTATTGATAGTGATTTATAATGACCAATATATTTTACTTGTCAGAAAAGTGAATATATACTTACTGTTTATTTATTTATGTAAGTATTTATCTGAGTATTATATTATAAATATAAATATTTAGTCATTATTTAGTTATGTATTTATTATTGAAAACTTTTGCTATCAAAGAAAATAACAATTAAAACTAAACTAGAACAAGTTTTACAATTGAACTGCAGACTGTTGCAATCAATCTCAACTGATTATATCAATACTTCTGTTATGTGTAATATATATATTTTAAATTTAAAGTTAAATAATTTATCTCTATCCAAATGTTGCCTGGAAGAGATCACTTCTAAGCGATAAGACCGCCCATTATTGTTTTCTCATGTAATGTTATTTCGTTATGTTCTTTTTCTAGTGTACAATAAAGCATTTTTGTATTTTATTCTATGACAATATTCAAAACGATGTTGATGACCATGGTGCACAATGTGCTTATGATAATTAACAATGATTATAATAATAACCAATTATTTGAGAAGAGAGATACGGGCGGGCCGGGCATCGTGGGCGGAGAGCTGGCGGGCGTCGTCAGCTTCGGCCCGTCTGTCTGCGGGCAAGACGCCTCCCCCACGGTCTTCACCAAGATAGCACCCAACGTCGAATGGATCGCTTCTGTGATCAATCGGGTACGAACAAAATACAGTAAATAATTGTTTGAAATTTACTAACGAACTGGTCGTTATTAAATTTTAATCCACGTATTATCATCGGATCAGTAAAATCGTAAGCTACATACATTAAATACACAGGGTAACAGAATAGTGGATAAGAAAAAAATTAGAGATCAACATCGTTCATCATATTAGCTCATTTCAATCTGGAAAAACATGGAGAAAGATCTTTGCCTAACTGTGGGTAGTGAACGACTGATGAAGACGAATGATGAGATAAACAATTCACTTTGTAATTTCAGGAACGGAGCCTTAACATTGAAACAGCAAAAACAGAATCAGAAACGTTGTTCTCTACTTATACTATACCAGCAAAACTGCAGCAAATACCACTTAAGAATACACTAGAAGCTGATTCACAACTTTCAATGCAGACAAATGCATATGTAGCGCCACCACTAGCATCCACATCACCGAAGCTGCTTTCAAAAGCACAGAGTTCACGTAGGCCACTACTTCGAGTTCCAAAAGATTTCAAATTCAAACAAAGGGTGAAATTGCATCAATTCTCAACCGTGACTCCCGAGAATCTATCGAACATTAGTCTCCCTTTTGCAACGACATATTCTCACCCTACTCTTTTCTCAGAATCTACTAGTCCGGCCACAGAAATATACCCCGACCAATCATTAATTCTAAAAGAAATACTTAAGGAGATCATACTCTCGAACACCAGTGTCCTCGACTACATTCTCTACGGAGATATCCTCGAAGATAACGTTGAAGCTAAGTACTTACTGTCAACAACAGAGGGAGTTGATGTTATGCATCATCAACTAGTGAACAAAAGCATATTCCTAATAGAAAAACCAGAAGAAATTATACATCCAGCGCGCTCTGAAATAACAACATCTAAGTCTATTGTTGAAATCTCACAAGAATCGGGCAATGAAGAGAATATTGAGTCAGAAATAGAACTTCTAAATTCACTATTCCCTCAGCCTGAAGAACCAGATACAAATAAGCATATTATAGATGACAACAATTTTGTAGAGAAAAAAACTGTTTTTAACAATAATTTCGATCATCTTGATACTTCAAACACTGAAAGAGCTAAGAAAAAAGTAACTGCCCGTCTTCGTAATACTATTTTATATGAAAACATAAGAAACGAAGTGCCTGGAGATTTATCCAGTAAGGTAAGTGGAGAAACAAAAGATAACAGTTATGAGTATTATGATGATGAATCGTATGTTAAAACTAGTAAACATGATGATAAACAAACAGAAACAAGTACGACTAAGGTGTACAAAACCTATAAAAACGTTGCGTTTAGTTTAGATGATATTGATAAAAAAAAGCAAGATAAGGATCGAATCAGAGGAGACAAATATACCCATAATAAATATAACAGTGAAAACATAAAAGAGTACCATAACAAAAACAATTTGAAAGAAAATCCAAGATTGAAACCATATGAAATGGATCGGATTGGAGCCGACCAAAATAGTGGAGCAAATGTTGGTGGCAAAAAACATAAATATAATTTTCAAGAAAACCAGCAAGATGAAATGGATCTGATGGAAAGAGGTTTAATTGGTGATGATAATAACAAAAACCAAGAATATATAAAAAATAATATAAATAAAAATTCAAGGAACACACTAAATGAAAAGGTTCAAATCAGAGACGATAAGTATGATGATGAAAGTGTTTATGACGAAGATAAAGACCGCAGGGAATATTCAATAGAAAGAAAAGAAAGCAAACAATATGATCGAATACGAAAAGACTCATTTGGTGGCGATGATGATGATGATGACGATAATTACAGCAAAAAATACCAAAACAAAAATAATTTTCAAGAAACTCTTGATAATAATCAAAATAAAGGGGGGAGAATGGGGAGATTTACACACAGTGCTCCTAATTATGATGATGATGATGATGATGATGAAGATGATATACCACCAAGGACTATCGAAAATGATTTTAATGTTGTTGGCAAAGCCACGACTTTAAGTAATGATGAATTCGACTATAAGTATAGAGACATGCGAGGGCACACGAAAACGTACAAAAATGGAAACTCCAGAGATAGATACAGATTCAGCGCTGATGATAAACCAGATTATAACCCAAGACCGATGACAGATGAAGATGAAAAAGAAGCAAGATATTATGAAAGAAGAAGTAAGAAAAATCTGAATAAATAATCTGATTTATTTGTAATATAATCTAATTTAATTGTAATTTAATGTTATTTATTTTTAATTTGCATTTGTAATTTAAATTCCTATTAACTTATGTATAAATTTAGAATTTTATTGAATTATTTTTGTGTGATACCAAGAATACGTAAAAAAAAGACCAGATTACAAGAAAATTCATAATTTTGATGAATTTATTTCAGTATTAAAGCACTAGTTATTGTTAATTATAAATCCTAGACTGCAGAATGTTAAATTCAATTTAAAAATAAAAACCACTAAGAAACGCACATAGCATAATAGCATATTATTCAATCTAGGTATATACATAACTAGCGGTCCGCCCCGGCTTCGCACGGGTATTAAGAGTGTACCATATGTAATTTTATAGTTAGAAATCGTTATTTATCTCAGAATCTGTGAAAGCTACCACCTTCATATTTAGGTAAATGATAATTCGAACTTTTATCTTGGATTCCGTCTTTTCAAAAACACGATGAAAATCATATCTTGTCATCCCGCTCGAAATTTGAATTTTGGCTGAGGTATGGCACGCTCTTAAACAAAAATTTCAGAAATTATACACACTAATACGATGGGTTTCACAGTTTTCATACGAATCCCTTACTTTTTTAAACAGCATTGGGATTTTTGACATTGACTCGACACTCCATAACTGACACTGGCCGTAGAGAAAAAGCAAGCACCGTGCTATATAATATTCAACCTCCTTTTCTATTCTGACGCGCCATAATAGAAAAAGAGGTTAATAATAAATATCATCATCATCATCATCACCAGCCTATAATAGTCCACTGCTGGACATAGGCCTCCCCTAATGAGCGCCAATGGCATCATTATTTGGGGGTTATTGCCCATAATCCCCTCACTGGGCATGCGGGTTGGGGATCGCAGTTCGGTGTAGTTGTTCTGCAGGAGGCGCTGCTGCCCGCCCCCCGCTGTGTTTCCCTTAGTCGCCTCTTACGACACCCACGGGAAGAGTTGCGTGGGATGGTGAAATTCTATGCCGGCACCACACGGCAATTTTTGCTTACTTGCCGTGTGGTGCCGGCATAATAAAATATACGAGAAGGTAAAGCTGGCCTAAATTGTAATGGTTTTTCCATAATTGGTTAGCCTTATGTATAGGTACTTAAATTAATTCATGTGATTTAGTTTACGGTACAGTTTAACCATCTATAATATTTAATATCCAATATTTTTAATAACCATCTATTATTTTATTGTAATCATACGTACGTTACGTGTGATTACAATAAAATAAAAAATAATCATTTCTTTATTTTCACACTGTACCAAGTTCAAATTGTGACGTCAATATAATGATCGCATTGTATGGGGTTTTTAGTTTTATACGCTAAAACGCAAAAAAAAATAGGTTCATAAGACAGCTTGCTCGGAGACTTGCTGGTTGCTTGCTTACAGATGCAGTGATAAAGTTAGGTTAACGTTGTTTAACATGCCAGCTCTGGCTCAAATACAAAAGTAAATCGTACAGTACCATAAGGATGCATTAGGTATAATGACGCTTTTCACATCCCTAACAAGAAGCCACGTTCGCCCATGCCATGCACGTCGATGTCTGAACTTTTTCGTTATGGTCTCGTATTGCGTCATCGTGGGCCAATACAAGACGGCCTAGCAATAACACCCTCAGCTATGGCTAACAACATCTGTAGACTTATGTGTTCTGGCTCTATCTTCTGATTGGCAAACGTAAGTAAAGTAACCTAGGTAAATATTTGAATTTAACCTATTTATAAAATAAAACCTACGCTCGTTGTTTTTAATTTGACATACAGGTGTATGTATATTCAAACATACGTACCTACCTAATCATGCGACGGATGGGATGATAATGATAACTTAATACTCCTTACATGTTTTTTTTAAACTATTTTGGCCCTCTTCCTAAATTTTGACACTTATTTGGGTGCTGAGAAATGTTTTAGAGACGGAAGGTAAGCTTGTAATAAAAAGGCGTTCTTAATCCTGCATCTCACCGAGAGAAATTGAGATTCAACGATAAGAGTTATCATTATCACCTCTTTTCGCATCGAAATGTCATTTCCCAATCTATTATCGCAACCTCTTTTCGTTGACATATGTCTAATCTACTAAAAACTTATTCGAATCTCAAACCATTGTCACGATGACATAAATGTTGAAAAATGTGTTATGACACTAAATCAAAATGTCTTTTTTTGCTATAAGATCTATAGGATCTCCAATTTTCACACCCTCACACGTGCGTGCAATCCACAATCGGTGTCGAATCGGTAACAGGGATTGGGTGGGGTTCGGTAAGAATGGCTCGGCAAACTACCAGGATAACCCTTTGTTCCCATTCCCAGCCGTGAGGTTCAAGGAGAACACAAGAGATATTTGCGTAAGTGTTGATCAGACTGTTGCTTTGGGTGCTAGCTGATTTGCAGTACCCTAACGAATGTCGCTTGTTAGAAGACGGAAAATATGAATGGTGTCGTCCAACAAAGCTAAACACTTGTCACAGTTATGTTCTGCCAGTCATCCATGGTGGGTAGTTAATCAGATCGTGAGTTTGTGAACTTAAAGTAAGTAGTTAGGGCCTAGTGAGGGGCGTTTTGGCCAATTTTTTGTGTTCTTGTTATCCTTTAATGACTCCTTGTCTGACTTGGTGAGAAGTCGTGCCCTAGACTGGACGCACCGGCAAAAATACAATAAGTTATGTGCGAGCGGAACAACCCCCTAAACCCCTACCAAAAACCCAAATATCAGACAAAAATAGGGTTTTCGTCGGATTTTTGGAACTCCTTAATCCTCGAGCTTTCTCCACGCCAGCAAAAAAACAATACCTTATGATACCGGTATGCGAAGCGGGCTGCGAAATACATTTAAAACTTTTGAAACTATCATGGTTATTAACAACTCTAATCATGGTAAATATCCCATTATAAATGACTTTAGTGACAAAGTCTTTGTTTTAATTTTTGAAATAAGCCACTGCCCGTCATATCCACAAGGCCTAGAGCTAATGCCCACTTCTGGACCTATTTATAATGCCTAGTTAGTCGCAAAATCACCATACAAATTTTATTAAAGCTTCCATCTCGATGCACAGGATTATAATTTTGGCGTGTACTCTAGTTACCAAAGAA
Source organism: Eupithecia pulchellata (assembly GCA_963931895.1). Classification (NCBI taxonomy): domain Eukaryota; kingdom Metazoa; phylum Arthropoda; class Insecta; order Lepidoptera; family Geometridae; genus Eupithecia; species Eupithecia pulchellata. Next base: position 8,692,858 of record OZ007542.1, on the reverse strand, counting down.
TTGGGGAAACTATTTGCAATTGAAGTTACTAAACCTATTCTTATCTTGGCTGGGTTCCGATATAATAGACTTCACACCAGACTCTAATCTAAACTGAACTCAAGTAACGCAGTCTTTCGTCACAACAGGAAAAGGAAGAGTGTCAATATTATAATCTTAAGAATTGAAAACCCAATCGTATAAGCCCTTTGATATCCCTAACTATTTGGTAATTATGAATTGATAACATTAGTTTTTTAAGACTTATAAAGTCTATATAGACTTATAAAGGTACTAAAGTCTATGTATATAGACTTATAAAGGACTTACCTTACGTAGCTACCTGGGGCGTTCTAGACCTACGACTTAATATAAATATAAAAGGAGCTCTATTAAACATTCTATAGACAAGTCTTATCAGTATTTATGACGTCAGGCACTGCGTGAAAAGGAACGAGGCGACTGGAAGATGCTGTGCTGCGAGGAGAAGAAGGCTCTGTACCGCGCCTCGTTCTGCCAGACCTACGCGGAGTTCCAGCACTGTACGGGCCAGTGGAAGATGATCCTCGGGCTTATCCTCATCTGTGCTTCTTTCGGATTCTGGGCAACCATGTACTTCCACTACTACGGTACGCATCCCAAATATCTAAGAACTTTTCTCTGACTCCAACGTTAGTAAAATCTCTACAATAATAAACGTTTTATTTGAGGATTTAAAACTTAATTTAAATCCTTAGTACATAATGTACCTGGTTAATTTTAATCGTATTAGGTGCTAAATAAATAAATATGCACTATTTTCATCATATTTTCTACCTATCTATGTAGGTATCTATTTAAAAATACAAATGTCAAACTGATATTATGTCCTAGTCGTTCGCTCTTGGCAGTGGCTGTGATTATGATAGAGCCTGATTAACTGCTCAGGTTTTCTGTATAATTTATTGTATTTTAGTTTACAATCAGGTGCCTACCCTGATCAGCTTAACTAGATGGAGATCATTGGTGTAGGTCCGAGTAGGTACAATTTGAAGTGTGAGAGAACAATTTTTAGTGACTGCAAATAATCTAGGAATCTTTGTTTTAAACCTTTCCTGTTGAATCTTTTAGGAATAAATAAGTTTCTCTCCCCCAGTATACGAGACCCTGCCCGCGAGTCTATCGAAGGCGTCGCAGAAGGCGCAACTCCGGCGCATGATTGAACTGCGAGTGAACCCCATTGACGGGCTGACTTCTCATTGGGACTACGACAACGACCGGTGGAAATAACTACCTACACTGTAGGTACTTACGTCCTAGATCTGATAATATCTGTTGCAGGGTACGGCATCCGACAGGACAGCATCTTCAAGTGTGGCGATTAAAGCGTACCACACCAACATTTACCTTTGGGCGTTAGTCTTATAGTTAGTCTGTATATGCTACGACAACGGTCCGACATAGCATCGTAGCACGCGATGCGAAGTATCTATCTAGGGCAAATTAAGTTACCTTAGATTTCAATAATAGAAGCAAAAGAATAGAAAGAGGTTCAATATATCTATATAACTTTGGTGAAAACCGGAACACTAACGCCCTGTAGTTCTAGAGAATCCTCCAAATTTTCTTTACGTCAATGTCGTAAGCGCTGTTTTCGTTCTGACGATAGTATCGAGACGAGATCGTGACGTGACGTCTCACTTTTGTATGAGATTTGCTTTGTTTCATGTGCATACATACTTTTTCCTCGGGAATAAATTTTTGGATTTTTCAACAAGGTAGTAACTTACTACCTTGTCGAAAAATCCAAAAAGCTCTAGCTATAGGAAAATAGTCTGAGGACACATTATGGCCATCACAACTTTAAGACAATTTTTAATCGTCATGTACCAATTTCAAATAAATTATAGATTACAAGACCATTTTACATAAACTTTTTCACCAAAAACATCAACTGAGGTTTATGAAGACTTTTTATATCATTTGAGAATGAGGATATGATTTTGTTGCAGGATGGTTCTGATCTGAGCAGGCGTCTTCCCTCAAGACACGTGTTTGATATAAGTTGAGACATCTTGTGTCCACTCTTTTCATCGCTATACTTTTATTTCAATATTTTTAAACATTGCAATAACACATGAATTAAGTTTTAATAAATTATGTATTTTAAAGGGTGTGGGTACAGCGTTCACATGAAATGGTAGATTTGTCACTTAATAGTTGGCTGGTAAAAAGCAGTGTCTAAAAAATCTTAAAATGCTAAATTACGATTGGTATTTAAAACCTTAGATTAAGTTATTTTAATGAAAGTATTTTACAAGCATGTTATTTACAATAATTTATAATCATACACGGTTTAATTTGACACGATGAGTCCTTTGCAGTGTGACTTATCTAACAATCAAGACAAACTCCTTTATCTAACAATAATGCTGAACGTAATGGTTTCCGGAAGGCAAAGCCTAGAACTGTCTCTTGATGATGTCCCTACTGTAGACCAGTTGGCGAAACTAACTATGTATTATATAAAATGACAATTCTACCATTTCCTACAATATTCTTACACCGACGGTGATTTTTAGGTACGATGTTTTTATCTAATCGATTATTTAGAATATGAAAATTAGCAACTGATTATAATATTGATAGCACCCTTTAATAAAATTATTTTGAGAATAACCGTTTTTTATTGTTGAGCCATTTATTATTATTACGTAGATTCGTGTGTAGATTTCGTAGATTCCTGTTACTTCGCCACAGTCCACAGTACGCTCACATATGGCGTGGAACTGTGGACGCCAGCCAGCGACGCCGAGCGGGCCTTCGTGATGCAGAAGAGGGCCGAGCCATTATTGGCATCCCAAACGACGAGTCATGCACATAACACTTCAAAGAACTGGGCATTATTTTTATTTTACGTTTTCTACCCAAACCAAAAACCTATTTTTGGGTAATTTGTTTATGTTTAAGCCTAGGGAATTAAGTCTACCGCATTGGGGTTTTATACTCTATTGAAGCCGTGCTTTGTTCACCTAAGTCAACCAAGTCTACCGTGCGTAGCACTCAATGCCAGGGAAGTACATTAGGACCTACTTTATTTTTACTAATGATAAACGACCTACCATTTCTGTTGTCGTTTCCTCTCAGAGTCTTCTGTTTGCGGATGACCTAAAACTTTATAAAGCGGTTCGTGCAACGGATGACTGCTTGGCACACCAGCGCGACATTAACCTGGTCGCTGAGTGGAGTGAAACTAATAATCTATCTTTTAACACTTCAAAATGTAAAACTGTTACCTTTACACGTCGACGCTGTCCCATTGTGTACGTTTACTCCTTATCTGGCGCCCCTCTTGAGCGAGTTCAGACAGTGCGGGACCTAGGGCTGATGATGGATCCGAAGCTCAACTTCAACGCTCATATATAGGGCATTTGCAAGGAAGCGTGCAAAATCTTAGGATTTGTAATGCGTGTAACTTGGGACTTTCCCGATTTACGTGCGGCGTTGATGTTGTATAATGCCTATGTACGTAGTCGTTTGGAGTTCGGAGCGATTGTTTGGGATCCTCACGAGGAAAAGTACAGAAAGATGGTCGAGAGGGTCCAGAGAAAATTTGCACGCTACTCGTATAAACGCATGTACGGGTATTATCCATACCTCTACCCATCCTCGTTTGTCTGCGGCATGGTCGGTCTAGACACTCTACACTCGTGGCGGCAGCTCCTTCTGCTTATGCATTATGGTGCTACGTGGTAGAGTTAACAACCCAGTAGCTCTACAGCAAATGGGCCTCGTGGTCCCCAGGCGGCACATGTTAGGCGCAGAAGGAGCTGTCGGCCCTCGGCGTCGGCCTTTATTATTTGCAATACCACTCAGATTTCGAACGCAATCCGGGCCGAGTGCTCCTACCCCTAGAGTGCTTAACCTACTAAACAGGTTCATCTCCGCTACTGACGCAGACGTATTCTTTGACAGCATCGCTAAATTACACCATTCTATGGTCCTGTATTTTAATTGTACGTGTTGACATTAACCTATTATTGACTGTTTTAATATTATTGACTATTGTATTGACTAAGCTTGTGTGACTTTATATAATTATTATTGTGACATGTCCATTTTAATCTCAGAGATTTTAATGTACAGTGCGCGTCAGAATTAATGTCTACCAGTAGGCCAAGCACGGCGATTGTTCTCTAGGGTAGAATAGACAATAATGACATCGCATCGCCATACATTGCGTACATTATTGAAGTTGAAGAAATTAATTTCAAATAATTTACGCATTCGATGACAAAGTGTCGTAATTTTTATCTATTCTACCTTAGACAAGAAAGCCCGTGCTTGCCCTACAGGCCGAATCAGGCATCATGACTCTACACGGTGAACTGATATACCAAGTGGCCTTGTTCACGCACCTAAATTTGCACCTGTTCCAGCGCCGAGGGGTTAATGCAGTGCTCTTCGTAGCAATAAGCACCAGCACAGGTTGGTAACGCCAGCACACTGGCTGCAAAAGTCGAACAGATCGGTGTTCATCTTGGGCCCGGCAGTTTACAACAGGCTACAAGATAGTATCCGGAATGCAGCCTCCACCGCGGTGTTTAAGGGTCGTTTAAAGACATGGTTGTCGGAGAGGGTTTTCTACAGCATGGGTGAATTCCTCGAATTACCCGAGCTGTAGAAGACCCCCAACAAACCAATTATTATGTACGTGTATTGTATGTAGGTACGTGTTATATTTCACTTACGTCGTGTAAAATATTATTTTATTAATAAAATCTTGTATTCAGAACACCCAAAACAAATATCTGCAAATCGTACAAACATTTATCTGAAGAATCGAACTCGAAATCCCTGCTTGCAGGACCTTTGCTCGCTGCGCCACAAAGTCGTCAAAGCTGTGTGATAGTATGATCTGATTTATTTAATATCAGAGTAATTCTAGAATCTATTCGATAGAATCAGAAGGCTTCATCTAGCTGAAGAGAAACCGTCCGAAGGATGCGTCGGTAATGGACCAGAACGTATGAACTCGTATAAAAGCGTAATAATTACCCATCGCGTGTTGTTCCGGTATATTGTTACTTGGATCATGAAGTGTGCTGTGAGTCCGTTTTTATTTATTTACACGAAAAATTACAATAATCTCTTAGTATTATTAAAGTTGATACAATAAAATGCTTTTACGCAGCACCTTTAACATGTTATAATTTATTTTATTTTATTAAAACTTTTTTACAGCCAAGACTTTGTTATTTTGTGTATTTTGACATAAGAGAAGATTCATTGTTTTTCGGTCTCCTCTTTCTTTTTCTCTATCTTTTTCTGATACCTTTGAACAAATTGTGTAAACAAAATCTGTACATTTTATAACAGGAAACAAAGAAAAAACTCAGTGACAGCAGGACAAATTGTGTTCCTTACCACGACTTACTATGCTTTACATTACACTATACTGAGTTTTTTCGGTCGACCTCTTTGGTATTAATAAGATATATACATTGATAAATAATTAAGGCACCCGGCATCTTATACATCGATAACTATGGCAACATTCTGTTTGCACGCCACAGGTGGCCATAGTCCTCGCGCTCATCGGGCTGGCGGTCGCCAACCCCTACGGAAGCGCCGTCCCCGTCGGCGTGCCGCCCAGGGGGCTAGGGATTGGTAAGCATGTCTTCAATTTTCGGTAGATGAGATACAGGATACAAACAAATATACAGTTTTATAAAAAGTCTGAGCAAGGAGGATCATCCATATGATGTCGTGGTGGATGGCACAGATTAGTTCGTTGACCTAGAAAATGACCTAATAATCGATGGTCCTATCAATAGGCCAAAACTGTACGCTTATACCCAGCAGTGGGTAAAGTAAAGTCGTTGGCGCAGGTTGAATAGAAATAGAATAGAAAAAAAATTACTTTTAATTACTATAAGTAAAATTCCACTGGATGATCGATGAAACCATCAATTATTTAGATTAAGGTTGTTTTTCAAGAACACAAATGATTGGAGTTCAGACAGTACTTTTTTGTCAGGACTTTATTAATTATAGAACACGTAGTGACTGAGTGAAATATCTAGGGCGGAGCAGCGGGCGCCGAGCAGAGTTTCTCAACTTGGGCAACAAGTTGAGGAAAACCCTCAAACACTAGGTAGGTATCATGTGTATGGTAATCATTTATTCAAATGGGTCAAGTTGAATGGAAAAATTATGACCCTGGATTTGGATGTGTCCAGAATGCAACAGAGAATGATGAAGTACATACATCTAAAATTCAAGCGCTGATCGAGGACCTTAAAGCGTTCCATAAATTAAGGTTTTCAATAATTAGAAACCATTAGAACTGGGAAACATCATTAAGTACAGGCTACTTTACATCCAAGTCCAAAAAACCGAGTGGGTTGGGTTGTCTAAATCATTACATAATAGAACACTTAATTATTATCGGGCGAGGCCTTGCAGATTGTAGCGCAAGTGTTCAAAACCTGAATAAATGCGTACAGGATATGTCCCTAATAATGTTATTCCAGGTAACTACACCTTTGCAATGTTTCAGCCGGATCCTAGCCTACCTACGTTTGATTATCAGCAAGGGCAACGAGCATTCACAATGTCAACCCTTTCTGAACACAGACTCCGTTCAGTAGGTCCTGATGTTGTCCTGGTCAAAACATCTTCACAATCTTGTGCCGTATAAATGAATAGTATGAATGAACAAGGTTTACCTATCTCCCGCAGCCGCCCCCCTTCTGGTGCCGTCGCCGGCTGGAGTTAGTTCCAGCAGCCTGCAGCAGTCTCTCTACGGCATCCGCTTCAACCCCGTCGGCTACCGCGTGCTGAGCCCGCCGCTTAGCTTCGCCCTCCCTGCTATCGGCTATCAGGGGGTACATGACAGCTTGGGGGGCTGGCAGCTCGGCGGGTGGGGGGGACAAGGGTGGCATTAAACTCTTTCACCTATAGATATAGCTAGTTATTCTGTGATTTGGTTCTTATTGATGTTTCAAGGCCGGTGTTGATCTAGATTTGCTCTTCGCTTATCATCTGCGCCTTAAATTGGTTACTCGATATTATCGAGACGTTAAATTTTTCACAGTTTTGTATCGGATAGTAGAGGAGCTGCTTTATCGAATTCCGTTAAAAATTTAATTTCTCGATATTTTCTAGTAATAATCAGAGTTCAGATGGTTTTATTTGTCTCCTTTCGTTAACTGCCATTATATATTGTAAATGTAAAAATAATAAACAAAACAAACACTTCCCAAGGCAAGGCAAAGGTCTTCTAAACTCCCATCTGTGTTCTAAGTTGTTTTGAGACCTCCGTTGTTACTTATTTGGTCTTACATAAAATTGTTTAAAATTAGCTAATAAAACAAATAAACGTTATTTATTTCTGAAAAGACATCTTATTTTTATTAGTCCTTTAGGAAAAGACACCGTTCTATTATAATTACTTATTTATAATACTCGCAGAAGATTCTATGATAATGAATTAAAACTTATTATTATTTCACTCAACATAATTAAGTCCATGATCTCAAATTGTTGGAGTTTAATACATTTACGCCTGTATTCTGTTATTAAACTACAAAACAACTTACAGGCACTGATTTACTCACTATGGGTAAGTAATCTCTACGGTAGTATAGCTTATTTACATTTTCTTCTAACTACCTACCCACTGTTTATTTTTATGACAATTTTTCAATCCTATATAGGTAACGTTTTATTTATTTGTAAGTTTTATGTCTTTGTACAAATTGTGTTGGAACGCAGTAGAATCAAAGAACATGAAGTTAGCACTTGTTGGCTGGTTGCTTATTGTACGTACATTGAGGGTATCGGGACATGAGGAAGGAGACGGCGATCTTCGAGGGGGCAGTGGTCCAGACACCTCGGCATCATCAGACGAAGACAATCGTTGTGAGTTCCTAGAAATACCCGACTGGTACCAACAGAACTACCTACTACATTTGTTAGAGTCACGACGACTGATCACAGAACCTCGGGTTTATAAAACAGTTGAGATGATCCGACATACCCGTACCATCAAATCTTAAAATAGAATCTCCTTTAGCAGTCATGCATGGTCGAGTTGCGTTCGATAAATGAACCGGAAGTAGTGGTAATTTTCGTATAATTAGACAGTCTGAGCGTAGATATGTATTGTCATTAGAAACTCACTCGCAGTGACTTTAGTTATCTCTATAGTTAAACAATTTTCTTTAAATGTTTTTTTGTAGCAAGTTCTAAACAGGTACATAACAGCAGAACATGCAGATAGATGAATATTGCCGTCCTCATTACTTTTAAAACGCCTTCCTGAAACCGACATATTTTCACATAAGATACCCTTACTACAACATTCATGTCTAAAATATTCAGAAATGCTGTAAAAAATGTAGTTATATAAATGTAGAGCAATTTTTATTTTAGTTTGACTTTCTTATTACTCTGTAACCCTAATTTTCTTGCTTTATTTACTTGTCATTAAATTAAGAAAACAGAGAAAACGTGTTGTTAAGTATTTTTTGTTTATGTTTTGACCTATCTTTGATAATATGATGCTCATTAGGGGAGGCCTATGTCCAGCAGTGGAATATTATAGACTGATGATAAAATTATTAATATTATTTTAATTCACTCTTCTTCTTGAGTAAAACGGTCAACGATAAGATATTTTCTTATTAAATTAGGTCTCTATTGTAAAAATAAATAAATAACTAGGCTTAGTCTACCTCAACCTACCTTTGCAGTAGTAAGTTTGCTTCTAGTGGATTCAGGAATGGTGTTCCGACGGGACATGCCGGGCCGGGAGTGGCAGTACGAGGGTCTACCGATAGAGGTTCCATCCCCAAGGAGGAGGGCAGACACGCCGAATGAAGCCATGTCCACGCCCACAGAGAGTACTTCTGAATGTAAGTATTAGGTATATTATTAGCACAACAAAACAAGTATAGCATGGGTTATAAATATAATACAAGCAAAAGTCCACAACAATTCCCATCTCTTGTCGTACTCGTTTTTTTTTTTGACAAAACTTGTGTTGTTATATAAATTTATTACATGGTGCACAAGTACCTATTATTAAAAATTGTTCTGTTTCAACAGAGTTACCCATGTATGTGCCCTTAAACTCAACAAAACATGTGTTGTTATATTATATTGCTTGGTGCATAAGTACCTTTTATTATATTCAATATCCAAAATTTTGATGTTGGGCTAAAATCAATATTTCCCAATACATCCTAAATTCAATTCTAAACCCCAAAAATTATTGAAACTCTCGCCGCCCCGTGACGTTCACCCCTAAATCCTTCAAACTGCGTATGGTCCGATCGGGCCCATAGTGTCTATACAAAGATATAATTCATCAGCTGACTTAACGTTACACATCGTACGACACCCTATAGCAACCACCATGTCGACCACAACCACGGAATACACGACGACTATCAACCCCCCTCTGGACCGACGGTCGCGGCGAGTCTTCAACCCCGATGAGAGCTCCAGCATCGACGACTATCCGTTCATGGCGGCGCTGCTGATGAACCGCGAGCTGTGGTGCGGCGGCGTCATCATTGGCAGGGATACGGTGCTGACAGCAGCCCATTGCCTGCAACTGTGAGCTTAAAAGTTTAAATTTAAATATTATAATGAGGCTAGATTGTATTATTTGTTCATGTTGTATCTAAACACCACTCCAATTCTTCCCGTGGGTGTCGTAAGAGGCGACTAAGGGAAACACAGCGGGGGGCGGGCAGCAGCGCCTTCTGCAGAAAAACTACACCGAACTGCGATCCCCAACCCGCATGCCCAGCGTGGGGATTATGGGCAATAACCCCCAAATAATGATGCCATCTATGGCGCTCATTAGGGGAGGCCTATCTCCAGCGGTGGACTATCATAGGCTGATGTTGTTGTTGTTGTATCTAAACAGGGATTATGGAAACGTGGATGAGATGAGATGGATATTAGTGTGATGTTACTTGGAATGTTACGAATGTTTGGATGCTATGGATCTAACGTTTCTTCATCAGTTTGGTCGACCTAGAAATTAAACTAAGATACATATACATAAATTAGTCCTAATAGTTGATGACTTCGTCACGCAAAAGCTACTGATAAAGGCTACTTTTCACCCCGGTATAAAGCCTTATCTTAAAATTAAACGTCAGGAGATCATTACGTTGATTATTGTAAAATATTGTGATTATCTAAAAACTATCATGATGAATCATAAGCGAAAACATAATCTTACAATGCATTTACCTAAGTTTTTCCAAGATAATTTGGAAGGATTATTAATACTATAATATAAATCTTAATAGGTAGATTTATATTATAATATGATAACAGAAACAGACAAATGACTAATGCTAACAATCTAGAACTAGCTCAACTGGTATATGCAGATAATCTACACTTTTCGACATCTTATAATCCTTCTTCCTTACCACTCGTCAGACAATACAACAATCGCCTCTACCGCGAGTACATCAAGATGCTCTCAGTTCGCGTCGGCTCTTCGAACGCCACCTCCGGGGGAGAACTCCTCCGCGTCACGGAGATCATCTTCCATCCCAACTACAAGCCAGAAACGTTGGAGTTCAACTTCGCAGTGGTAAAACTCCACAAGAACCTGACGTTAGGCGCAGAAGAGGCGAAGGTGGAGGCGATAGCGTACAGCAACGCAAAGGTGGTTCCAGTGAATAATAAGATACAGTTCTTGGGATGGGGGTCGGTGTTGGTGAGCCTCATTTTATTCTATTTCAATATCATGATGTTGGTTTATTTCCTTTAGACCGTACAAGACTCTTGGACTCTTCACAAAATACAAATTACATGATAGAATACTGAGAAATATAGAGCATATCGCTATTTTTATGGAGCCGACTGATATTTTTATGAGTGTACATCAAGTTTTCATAATTATATTGTCATGGTACTGTTGGTACTGTCACTGTGTGTATTTCTTTGAATTTATCACGTAAGGACAAGAACTCATTAACTTACCAAAACTTCGACACGGATTTATTTGTTTGTATTTATCTGAAATTCAAGCACCTAAACTGAAAATTATTGGTAATATCGTATCATCTTTCTGGAGTTTAACTTGCTGGCTTAGATAAGATACTGGTGGTCCCCGTACTAGGCATTTTCTCTTGACTTCGGTTAAAAATAATGATACAGAACGAAGAAAATGCACATCAAAAGATTCCTCCATTGACTGAGAAAATTAATTTTTTTTTTTTTTTTTATTGTTTTCTAGTATACACATTTGAAATTAATGTAGGTAATACTAGAATATAATTACAATCTAGCCATAACTTTGGCTAATAGGTAATTTAGTTTTCACTTAATTTTATAAAATCATATTAGGTACTAAGAACGTGTCCATTGGCACTTTTCTTATTGTCTCTATACTTAAGGCGAAGACACTCAGTTCATGTGTTCTTTAGGATAGCACTTATGCACGCACATACACTATTAGTATCACTACACTAACTCAAAAGGTTTTGTTCTTTTGAGCCTTCTCACTATGTCCGTGTTGTCGAGGAGCTGGATAGCCTCGACGTTCACATGATGATGAAGCCTCTGTTCGTGGGCCTCTGCATATTTTTGTATTATTGCTTCGACAAATGAAATATTCAGGTCCCGATGAATATCCTCATTTCTTACGTACCAAGGAGCATTTACTATAGACCTAAGTACTTTATTCTGGAATCTTTGTATTATTGCTACATTTGTCTGTTTTGTACAGCCCCAGAGCTGTATTCCATAGGTCCAGATTGGCATGAGGACTTGCTTATATAAAAGGAGTTTATTGTGTACTGCTAAAGTAGAATTTCTCCCAAGTAGCCAGTACATCTTTTTGTAGCGGATCTCTAGCTCCTCTTTTTTCTTCTTGACGTGAGCTTTCCAGCGAAGCTTCGCATCTAGTGTCATGCCCAAATACTTTGCTGTATTTTCGCATGGTATGGCGGCCCCGTTAATGAAAACTGGATGATATTGGTCTCTTTTATTTGTAAAGTTGATGTGACTCGACTTTGTTTCATTCAATTTTATTCGCCAGGTTTTGGTCCAGTTGTAAATTTTATCAACCGCAACTTGAACCTTTTCAGCTGCCTCTGCATGCGTTTTTCCCGTGGCTATGATAGCAGTGTCATCAGCAAAAGTTGCGATGGTATTGTTTTCGTGTTCAGGGATGTCGTAAGTGTATAAGAGGTATAGGACCGGACCCAATACGCTTCCTTGTGGCACACCTGCTTTGATGGCCTTTATTTCAGAGTAAGAATCCTCTTGTCTTATTCTAAAGGCTCTATTAGCTAAATATGATTGAATTATTTCTACGTATTCTATCGGTATTATACATTTTAGTTTTATTATAAGGCCTGCATGCCATACTTTGTCAAATGCTTGTGCTACGTCGAGGAAGATTGTAGTACAGACTTCTTTATTTTCTAGTGTTTTTTCAATTAGATTCGTTATTCTATGTACTTGATCTATAGTAGAATGTTGTTCTCTAAATCCAAACTGATGCTCTGGAATGAGTTTTTTCCTGTCTAGTATTGGTTTGAGCCTTTTTAGGAATAGCTTTTCAAATAGCTTTGACATTATTGGTAGCAGAGAGATTGGTCTGTACGATGTAGTCTCCTGAGGTGGTTTTCCTGGCTTGGGAATCATGATTACTTCCGCAATTTTCCATAGATCTGGTACGTATTTCAGTCGAAATGAGGCATTTATCAGACATGTTAGTTTAACTAATGCTTTCTTTGGTAAATTATGTAACACTTCTCCTGAAATAAGATCAAATCCAGGAGATTTCCTTGTATTTATATTTTGTTTTATTTCACGCCAAACCTCTCTCGGTGTAACAAGCTTTATCTCTTGGTTTTCATCGCAGATTTCAAGCTCATCGGAGTTCAAATTTTCTTGGCCTTCGTTTGGCTTAAATATGGTCTCTAGATACTCAGCAAATATTTTAGCTTTTTGCTCATTGCTAACGGCCCATTCCCCAGGTCCTGTTTTTATAGGTGGGATCTGGTTAGTAGGTCGTTTCATGTTTTTTGTAGCTTTCCAAAGAGAGTAGTCTGTACTGCGGTCATTGGTTAAACTTTGAAGATAAGTATTTGTTGTGTCAGTGTTATGTTTCTGGATTTTTCTTTTGAGTTTTTTTGTAAGAAAATTCAATTTATTTTTGTCTTGCGGAGATCTTGATTGGTGCCAGCGGTTTCTTTGTTTACGCTTTTCATCGATAAGCAGTTTTATTTCAGGAGGGTAGACATTCTTAACTCTTCTTGGTTTAATGGCAGGTGTAGCTTCCCATGCAGTTTGCTGTATAAGATTTATGAACTTCTCTAAGTCCTGGTCGAGTTGCTCTGGAGTTTTCAATGGAACTTTTAGTTCTACTTTGAAGTCCAAGTCAGCCTTAAATTTCTCCCAGTCTGTATTTTTGTTTGTAAGTGTTGGGTTTCTTTCATTATATAAAATTTTCTCACTCATTTCAAGATATATTGCAGAGTGGTCGGAATTCATATCGTAGCTCTGCGTTACTCGTAGATAGTTTCGAGATATATTTTTGTACACGAAAAAATCTATGAGGTCAGGAATTTTGTGTGGATCTGTTGGCCAGTACGTTGGAGACCCTGTTGAGATGACATCGCATTTCTCGTTTCGTACTGCGCTCATCAGCTCCTTTCCCTTTGTATTGGTTAGTCTAGAGCCCCAGTAGGTATTTTTAGCGTTAAAGTCACCCCCTAGGATAAATGTTTCGCCTAATGTTTGAAAGAAAGTGACAAACTTGTCTTTTTTGATAGTATGTCTCGGAGGGCAATATATTGCGGCTACCGTAAGCGCGTATCGTTTGGTGTCTATACAAATTGCCACAGCTTGGATATCTGGCTCTTCATATGTATTTAGCTCGTGGTGTTTGATATTATTCTTAATGATAACTGCACTACCTCCTCTTCCTTTATTGGATGGATGAAGTGCATAGTAGACTTTGTAGCCTTTTACTTCAATATGAGACTGATTAGTAAAGTGTGTTTCAGATAAGAGACACACGTCTATGTTGTTTAGATCTAGGACTACTTGCAGTTCTTGTAGATGTTTCAATAGTCCATTACAGTTCCAAGCCATTATATTTAGTTTTCCAATCATTTTGAATGTTTGTTTACAGCTGTTTTGGTGCTGTTTTCTATCTTCTTCAAACGCTCGTCGAAGCTACTCATGAATTTCAGAATTTCATCCAATTTGTCGCTTTGACCGGTTTTTTTCTCACTTTGGGTTGTTGCTGGCTTTCCAGCCGTTGCTTGGGCAAAAGATAACTTTTTGTTTAAAGCTGGTGGTGGTGGCGGCGGATGCGGTGTGCGAATTTTAGTATTGAGCTGTGAGTGCGATACTACTCTGTCTTTTGAGGCTTGCTTTTGTTTTGTAGTAGTTGATGTCTTAACTATTTTGTTCCGCAGTTTTTGCATTTCTTTAGCTATCGTGCAGCCTCTATAACTTGCAGGATGAGGCTCCCCACAATGCACGCATTTTGGTTTTTCTGCCATTGGTTTTGTGCAGTTTGAAGTCAGATGTTTGCCAGTGCATTTGACACACCTGGGCTCTTTAGCGCAGTATTTTTGCGTATGTCCATACCCCTGGCACCTCTTGCACTGCGGAATCAGTTTTGTGGTGCGAAGAGGCTGAATCTCAACCACACATCCCAGTATGTATTTGATTCCGTAAATATTTTTTATGTCTTCTTCGTTACTAAAAGACAGGGTGAACATGTTAAGAGGCTCCTTAGTTTTCCAGCTCAATTTATTCACTACTGATTCGATTTTGAGTCCTTTATTTTTCAAGTCCTCAACTATTCTTTCTATTTTGCAGGTAGAGGGCAATTTTTTTACCATAACCCTTATGGGTCTCTCCTGTTTGTTTTCATAAGAGTGCCAAAGGCAGTTATTTTCATTCAATGCCTTGGTTATGGTGCGATAGGTTTCACCATTGGAGGCATTTACTTTCACGCTTTTACCGTTCAACATTTTTAAGTTAAAGGTTCCAGCAGCATGTTCCATAGACAGGAAGTCATAGAAGTTCTGGAAGTTCTCCACACCATCTACTATGATCGGTGGGGGTGGGGGAACTTTCTTTTCTTTTTCTGTTATTGGTGTTATAGTTTCAGGTGAGAGTTCAGGCGACGCGTTCAATTTCCTTTTCTTCCTAGAATTTCTAGACTTTACTCTCAACCATTCCGTTTCTCGTGCTAGCTCCTCCTCGTCCGTGCTGTATTCAATACGCGTATTAGGGGTCTCCATACATGGTGATCTCGATGGATTTACTATGGTGCTTGTATCTACAACACATTTCAGCTGCTGCTGCAGGATACTAATTTGGTTTTTGAGGTCTTCAACAAGACTCTCAAGTTTCAGTCTCGCTTGTTTTTCTTCTTGGTAGCGTTGTACGGCTATATTATGTTCTTCAGCCAGGTATCTTTCTGTGTCCGTTTTAATCTGTATAGAAACTTTCTTCGGTGTATCCATTGTTACGGCATGCAATCTGCTTCGCCTTAACAATAAAACGTGATGTCGTCGGTAAACATGCCTAAACTTGATGATCTAGCAAGGTCATTGCGATCAGGCCGTGTTGGACGCGACGTTTGTTATGATGCGTTAGCACTTTGCACAATCGGCACGCGCGGCTGCGTGTGACACAACTAATCTCGAGGGAGATCGAACGATCACTGAGAAAATTAATAAAAGTATAGAAAAATACAGAAAAACAATAAGTATTCCTTGTTTCTTTCTTATATGTTCAGGGTCCAGGTGGCAAGGGCGGTCTGGTGTTGCTGCAACGGGTGGAGCTGCCGATCTACGATCTAGCTGACTGCCAGGATGTGTACGGACGGTACGTACATCTGCATCTACTTCACTCATAATGGGTATTCTAGAAGACTCTACATTAAACGAATACAAGCCTGATGTAGCAGGCATCCAAGGCTGCGGGACCGCTTCCTGTCAGACGAGAAGTATGCTTGTTTGCCCGCTTGGTGGTATCCATCCTCTACGATCCTATTCGCATTTTATATGTCGCACCTCCAGAATTAAAGTGACTCATTTCAAAAAACATGTTTTTTGGGAAATGCGATTTTAAGATTTCATGTTTGCGTTATTTTTACATATTTGTATCATGGCACAGCAAAATAACGGATTTCCTATATTATTTACAAATCATATAATAATTTGGTATTTTATCTATATTTAAAAATTATTACTTTTTGAAAATCAATTTAAATTATATAAGTAATTAACATTTAAAAAAAACTTTCCGAAATTGAGTCAGTTTTGTACTAAAGCTCAATAAATATTAATGACTTATTTGTAAATAGGTTACTTTATTCCGAGATGCTCGGCAAAATATTTGGTTTAAGATAAAATTTTGCATTTTAATACGATGGGATTAATACATTTATTAGAAAAACACTATGATTAACTTAGTTAACTTTAATTATCTTTTAGTAAAATTTTCTCAAAAATGGGTTTTCAACAGTAAAACATTATTAAACTTACATTCTTGATCAATGTGTACCCATTGTAATTAAAGGAAATCATAAATAAAAATTCAATACAAATTCTCGGTGATCAGTTATAAGTATTATAAGTAAGACAATGTTATCGATTTTTATGAACGTTTTCTGTAACGTAACTTGATTGACATTCTTAAAACGATTGCTGTGCTTTTCTTATGGATTGTTAGAGGAACAGGTATCAGTTTAGAACACATCGCATAAGAAAAGATACCATTAATGATTTTGAAGGCCCGTATTATGAAAGCTTGCTCGGTTATAGATTTATGTTTGACGTGACGTTTAATCATTAGATAAGTTACTCAGTTGAATTAAAAACCTTTTATAACACGTATATAAAGACAACAATAAAATAATCAAAGTATAAAGATATCAATCTCAAAAAAACTTCTGATAATAAAATCAAACATAAAACAATCCCATAGTAAATGTAGTCTTCTCTTACCTTATTAAATTATCAATTTATAAGGTTGTTATGGTAAAGCAGGAAATAAAGAGATATTCTCTATTTCTAATCATAAACTTATAAATCAAGTCTGCGTTAACATAGCAACATCTTTTTTCATAATGGAACGTGCTAAACTAAGCTAATTTTCATCAACAATTATTTATTGTATACTAGCACCCTGCCCAGCTTCGAACGGTTACAATCCTGATACAGATACATGTCATACATTTAAAACCTCCTCTTGAAACACTGTATTACATTATTAAAAAGAAACCATATTCCAATCCATTGTGTATTTTTAAAGATTCAAGCATACAAAGGGACAGACAGACAGCGGGAAGCGACTTTGTTTTATACTGTGTAGTGATTAATTCGTACAACCAAGATCAGGTTCATATTTAGCCTTTGCAAATATGACCACGTTTTCGAATATCGCGTCAAGTGGTTGCCTCCGAGCCCTTCTTATCTCAAAGATTGCAATCCTGAATTTGATAGAAATTCCTTTCAAACCCCCATTGTTTCTCTTTTCTTTCCTCTGAAACCCTCATCTTAAAAGGACCTCTTTCTACGACAAATCTTTTATAGTACAAGCTGCGCGTCTTTAAAATATTCTCCCCCTCCCCTCACAAACACACACAGCAAAATCACAGCCCGTTTTCAAAAAACTGCTTCATCAATATTACATAGAATGGTAAAAGTCAATGGTTTCATTATTTATTTAAATGTATGGTAAAAAACTAAATTGATGATTATTATTATTATTATTTGATTTGATTATTATTTGTTTAAATAATGTATTAGCAGGCTAAGTATATCTAGTAAATACTAGGTATTCTACTATCTAAGTATTTGTTTACTATTATCTATTTGTCCATCCCAAGGTGTGGTACTTTGCGTAACGTCGGTAGTATTCGATCGAGATGAAGAACGTGTTGAGACTGATTCTGAGTTCTGTCTCATTGAAATTGACATCAACTTCTTATACGTTGAGTGAAAAAAAACAACAAATTAAAAATTTTATTTTGCTTAGCTGTTTTTCGCGAAAGTTACCCGCTAGAATCTGAACATGTCGAACTAGAACTCGATGAACTGCTTTATGAGCTCGATTTTCTGATTGTTACAGTTTTTTTTTGGCCAATTTGGGCCTTTTTGGATAGTAGGTTCAACTATTTTCTTCTGATCAATTCAACCACAGATCTCGGTATATTATTATTCCAAGATAAAATAATGCAGGGATAATTTTTTTCCACAATATCTAAGTGCTTATTTTCAATAGAAAAGAAGCACTTATAGAAAGAATAGAATAGAAAGAATATAATAGAAAGAATAGAATAGAAAGAAGGTATGATTGCCTAAAGCAATCATACCTTGATCTGAATATCATAAGGTGGTGCTTCAGAAGTTATCTACAAGAAAATTTTAAAAAGATTAGTACAAATAAAAGAATGGGTTTATTATTTATATCTAATCCATGTTCAGTATTAACTTTGGCATACTGATTGTTACCTAAACAGAACATAATTATAATTTTTATCTTATACAGAACCATAAAAAAACTGGAAAAGATTTGGCAAGTTAATATTAAATTGACAAAATTAACTAATAAGGCAACAACGTTACTTTATGTTTAAGAACAAAATCGACCCTAACCATAAACGGTCATTAGAATAAGAATAATTTGAGTGGAAAACGTTATATAATTCGATTTAAGTCAAATGAATTAACTAGGCTTAATGTAGTAAAATGACACAAAACAACAAAGAGGTCACTTTATTTCTCCAAATTCATAACAATCTTACCAGATATTTGCGTACTATAGTGTTGAATTCGGCTTTAGGTCCTTCCAACACTAAACGCGCGAAGAGTTTGGCTGACGCAATACTAAACAGGATCACTATTTTAGGGGAGAGGGATGCGGAACCCTCGGAATTAAAGAGACGCACATGTTATGTTTTTCGCATTCTAACAAACAAGTGGTTTTTTTTAAATCACTAGCCGATGCAGTTTTTTTTTCTGATTCTTTCTACATATTTAACTCATTTTCCCTATTTTTTGAGTTGAGTCACTTTAATTCTGGAGGTGCGATGTGTCGACAACGAAAAGGTAGGTTCTTCAAAACCCCTTCTTCGAAGACGACGCGATGCCAAGCGACGCCGAAGCGAGTGTAGGTTGGAAGTAGTTAATAAGTTTAGCATAAGGACTACAAATGATGCGCAGAGTGCGTGACAGCCCCAACAACATCCTTCAAACTATAGCTTGTAGATTCACCTCTCCCACGTGGCATTGCTTTGTGAGTAGAGTGATCTAGGTATTTTTAGTACTTTCTTGTTTTATTTTGTTACGTTTAACTAACTTTATTCATAAGTTCTTGTTTCTAATATGTACCTACTAACAAAATAAGGATTTATTGATGTCTGAAATAAAAGATTTTTATTATTTTATTTTATTATTTATAAAGATTAATTCAAAAGACTCAAAACAAGATAACGGAAATATAACGATTTATATTACAGGGATCTGGTGACCCGGAACAACTTCTGTGCCGGCTACATCTCCCTCGCGAAGAATGTTTGCAATGTAATCAACATTTTATGCACAATATGTATATTCCAAAAGTAGGAAGGCTACAGATTGTAGGATGACGACCTGCGAAAGACTGCAGGCAGATGCGCGGTGAAACCAAGCTGAAGACAGGGCGCTATGGTGTTCATTACCGGTAGGTCAGCTGTGGACTAACATGGGCTGAGGATGATGAGACTGAGGGTATAGTGATAGATAGATATAGTGCAGTAGATTAGTGATAGCAATCAAGTTCATTTGTACCCTAGGTGCTGTTGCTAATAGGTAGGTACTATCATGAAACTCCCTATTCACATCATATGACAACGGGACACCTAAAACCTATTGTTTAAAAACTTTCTTACTTTATTTATTGATCGACTAATTAAATTGTTTTTCTATGTCTGATTTGTATGAGAACTGCATGGATATTTAGTCAATATGCAAAAAAACTTCGTACGCTCGAAAGAATAGCACAATCTACTCTTAACGTAAATAAATTTAAGATCTTCTGTGTACCACAATCAGCAAAGAAATAAATGGTTTCATTTTTACGATTGAAACACATTGCAGCACGACGCCGGAGGTCCAGCATTAATGGATGGTCTCCTGATCGGGATCCTCTCCTTCTCGTCCAAGAGATGCGACAAGGCAGACCAACCCGCTGTGTTCTCCACGGTCGGGGCCGTCGCCGATTGGCTGGAATCGCCCCGAGAGGAGAAGAGGCAGGTTCAGTTCATGTATGTATCTATCCATCTAGATCTAGACCTGGAAGTGTGGAAGGCCTTGAGAAAACGCAGCTCAAATATCTCTAGTTTCATCCTCGGTCAGTTATCATTGGGCTGCTGGATAAGCCTTTTCCTATCCAGACAGGTCTGAGCCTTCCCCTATGTGCGCCATTTTATGCAGTTTTAAGTTTTCGCATTCAGCTTTATTTATACACCTACCGACGATCTTGTGTCAGTCGATGTTTAGGAGGCACCGTCCTAACCAGACCTGTAACTTAGAGGTCTTCACCTGAGCTACGTTTGCCAATTTATTTGATATTTCTTTTATTTTTTCTTATGTGTACATTTATTCTCAGGTCTAAGTAAATGGTTAGTATAGTAGTATTTAGTTTACGTGTTATATCTTTTTCAGCAAAACAGTGCTTTAAAATTGAAACCTATTGATTGAACCACCAGCAACCTGCGCTCCGTCAAGGCCTACTCTTGATTTATATTGAAACAAATAAAATGCAATGTTTACTACTTGGTGTTTTTGATGTTATTGTCGTGGGAAAACATTAGGTATGCTATTGAAAAATAAAAGATCCTCTTAAATCCGTAACCGTGTATGGCCGTGTTGTGGCTAGCGATAACATTTTTCGAAAAGTTTCACTTTTAACCTGTTAGGAGCGTCTACTAGGTTTTCAAATAATTTTTTGTCAACAAACTGTCGGTTTGTTTTTTACTTGTTGTGTTTTTTAACAGTTTGTTTTTTACTCGATAGCCTTGCAAGGCTTATCAAGTAAAAAACTTCAAAATGGTACTTGATTTTGTGTGAGGTCCTACTTGCTATTCTAATTAACAAAATATCTAGTAAGTAGGTAGCAACTAGGTACATGGTCCAGAAGATGTCCAGAAGTAATATTTTAACAATATTGACAGCAACCGTGAGAGAATCATCAATCTTTCGTGAATCAAGCTGCAGTTTTGCGATATTCCCGACAACGCTAAGCCACCGTCCGTAGGCTATGCATAAACAAGTTATCTGAAATAAAGTTATCGTAAATGTTTTTTGATAGTAGTAATAGAAAGTACTTATGAACTTTTAAGTAGTGTATGGTCGAGGACTTACTTATAGCTATTATTTCGATTCAGATTATTCGTTTTATAAGGTAATATTTTATGACTCTTTCATAGTTGAAACGAAATGGTAAGTAACGACAGCAACAAGCAGAATGAAGTGGCTAGTTGTAGGTTTATTGTTTATTGCGGGCAAAGTTAATATGTCTGAAAATATCAGTGAAGCACGAACTTGGCAAGTTACCACGGGTAGTGTCTCAACTGTATATCCATCGTTGGAAACAGGTCACTGTAAGTTCAATAAATCTAAGCAGCTAGAAGACGTAGAGGCGGAGTAACAGCAACATTAAGGCCCGGCGCCCATTATCGGCATCGGCAAGGAAAAGGATCCTTCGGCATCCTACATGCGCGCACACTGTCGGAAACTGCTTTGGCATGCTGCAACGTTCTTAGGGATGACGAGGCGTCCTTAAGGCAAGCCTTGCCCGCAGGGCAAGCTATCCCCCGAGTGTTCATCGACATCGACATCGAGTTCAAGACATCTTGTCTTCATAACGCTACTGCCATTTGAATTTTCGTTGAATATCCAGGGCGATAATAATATTTCACCAGTGATCAACGCAGAGATAAGTATGACAGCTTACAAGGTTTATCTACTACTATGAAATTGAAGTACTAAATAAATAAATAACTGCGTCTGGTGTGTACCTAATGTACATATCTGTCGCAGAATTGCTAATTGCCTTACGGCCAAGACAACGCAGCCAGCGTCCGCGGCTGCTTCCGAATGGTATTTTATGTATTCATTGCAATAAATCTTAATTTTAGTAGAAGACCACAAGCTGCAACACAGAAACGAGTTCCTTGAGCTAGAAAGGCAGTACAACGGTCTACCCATAGAGTTTCCCATAACAATAGCGCGTAAAACGAATGGGACAGTTGAACCTACGATAAAGGTTCAACTGTCGGTAAATGGCTCTCGACGCGTCTACAACCCCGATGAGACCGCCAGCATCGAAGACTATCCCTTCATGGCAGCATTACTGATGAACAAGGAACTGTGGTGTGGTGCTGTCATAATAACCAGGGATAAAGTGCTGACGGCGGCGCACTGTTTACAATTGTGAGTTTAAAGTTAAGTATTGGAAATTTGTAGGTACCTAACACAATCAGACAAAATAAACTTTTTATTTGATCTGAGATAGGTAAGATAAAATAACAGTAGTGTTGCAGGAATTGGAGGCAAAATGCAAAGTGTTCTAGCTCTTGATCATACATAAACACATAACATAATTAGGTACGTACCTATATAAGTTTCTAAATGGTGATAGTGTTAATTTATTTTGGTCCTCCCACAGCCGTAGTAGCGTACTAGCGTACTTAATAGTTAACTAGGTACTCATCAATTATTTAAATTAAAGTATAATTCTGTTGATCACATAATTAATCTTCAGAATTAGCCAAAACCACAGACAACATAATACTAGTACCAAAACATTAATATTGTTGATAATAATAAATAGCTGTCTTAGCTATTTATTTATACTTCATAAATTATTTAGTGGCCGAACAAGTACCTGCCTATTGCAAATAGTTTATATTTTATAATCGACAAAAACATTTTTGATCTATAACTTGCCAAAGGAACCTTTAATTATTTGCATGAAGTACCTACATAATAATGGCAATAAATAATTCTGACCTCATGATGATTCCTTTCTTTCTAGACAATACAACAACCGCTTTTTCCGCGAGTACGTGAAGATGCTGTCAATCCGAGTGGGCTCCTCCAACGCCACCTCCGGGGGAGACCTGCTCCGAGTCTCAGAGGTCATGTTCCACCCTAACTACAGGTACACAAAGGGTCGTAGGGTACTTATTCAAAACCAAAAGAAATAAATGAATCCGTAATATCTTGGGTCGCCGCCATCGAAATCGATGAGGAGGCCTATATTATACAGGTACAAACAACAACCAAGTCGGTTGAGACCGCTTAAAGCCGCCCTTTGCATCTAGCCTCAACCTCATGATTCTGTACGTAAAATGCATTATTTACTGTACCAACTTTGTATGGTGGTCGACTGCCGGATACCCTTCATCCCATACAGCGGAAGACGCTTCCCCAATTACGGACATTGCAATAATCACCAAGCAAGGCAGACAGATTGATCATCCCTGGGCTGGGCTACAGCGCACACAGCTTTGTACCTTAATTATTATTACTTTAATTAATGCCATCTGTATTATTGTTTCCTCAAATATTTGTACTCAAACAAACCATAATATATATTATATTTTTTAATATTAATAAATAATGCTGGACAATCCACACAGCATCACCTACCCTTGTCTACCGTGAGTTGCAGAAGTAAGTAAATAATAAAATTTATCTATCACAATGAACGAGCCCAATATACAAAAGGTTTCTGCTGTTATTCCTCTGGTAAGGTCCCGTCTCTTTCGACATCCAAGACTAAGTTGAAGAGGTCGATCACACCTCGACCGAGACTATGAGATATACCAAAAGAATTCTTGTATTGTGCAGACCTCAGACATTATCGTTCAACTTCGCTTTGCTAAAGCTCCACAAAAACATGACATTCGGCAAGGTGCAGGTGCGGGCGGAGGCGGTTCCCGTCAGCAGGAAAAGGGCAGTGCCCGTTGACACCAAGTTGGAATTCCTGGGGTGGGGCTCGGTGATGGTGAGTTGATCTACCCTACTGGGATTTATAATCGTTCCTTGGACTTTTTTAGGACTACCAATAACCACATTATAATGCACAATAAAAGTCTTTGGTGCCACAGCATGAACAAAAATAATGAGGATGTCTCAAAACTAGCTCTACAAATTGGTACTAATACCTATAGCTAAAACGCTAATCAAAGTCAAAATATTTATGACGGCATGTTCAGCTGTGGTCGTACGATCAGGTAGTACCTACCTACCTACAACCTACTCTACTTTATGAACACGAGAGGAGAACAATCTTATATGTATAAATAAATAATGCTGGACAATCCACACAGCATCATCTAGCAACTGCGTTATGGATATCAGATAACTGATATAATATTTTGTATTTTCTTTATAAATCAAAAATCTATTCTATGCTTATTTCTACGACACTTTAATTAAACTGTAGGGTTTGTCTTGTGTCAATCATCTTAATACTATAAGTAATTACATAGAGATATTTTTTACTATACATAGGAAACGGCCTGAACACCCGGAAATATCTGCAGTTCGTACAAATATTTGTATCAAGGCAGGAATCGGAAGAACAAAGTTTGTCAGGTCCCTGTCATATAATAGTACCAAGCATCTTAGTCAGTTATCTACTTTTGAGTGGTAAGGCATTAATGCTGAGCCGAGACCTTTTTGCTGCTGTTACACATAATAATATCTCTTTTTAAAAATATTTTGTGCTTTTGTTTTCTTTGTATTATAAGTTAGTGTTTTTGTTCTTTTTTTTTTTTTGTTTCTTCATATTTATAACTTATAAGTTAATCGTTTATGTAATATTTTTTTTTTCACAAAACGTGTTAATAAATCATAATTTTTTTTGTACTGTGTAACCAGCAAATAAATGAATGTCTATGTCTATGTCTATGTCTATCTTCTGTAAGAATAACTGTAATAACTTTAAAAGCTGTAATAAAAGCTCTTATACTGCTTAAGGAGTATACAATCTCCCTTGAACGTCTGTAATACCACCTTCCTGTAAAGGAGATCTGTAAATCTCCTATAGGTATAGAGCTTGAGGAATCTACAAACTGCTTTATACAGTAATTAACCGTACAGCAATACAAGTCGCTTATGTGCTGGTTGGGAAGATCTTAGGTAATAACTTGCAGAGCAACGGCGGCGGCGGAGGCCAGGTGTTACTGCAGCAGGTCACGTTGCCGGTCTACGACCTGGCGGACTGCCAGCTCGTCTATGGACGGTGAGTATTGTGGGTCACTGTTCTTACAGCTTAGTATAACATGATCGGTACTGCAACTGATTAGTATATGGGCCATGTCAGCACATAACACCGGTTGCGCCGATTCCGCGTCGATAAATATGTGAAGGCTCTATCTATATCCACCCAGCGCCCCTAAAACCGCTATTCTGTGCTGCCATCTAGTTAATTAAAACAAAACATTATGATAAGAGGAGTTAAACAGGGCTACCATTTTTTATTCCCTTCAAGAAACATACAATAAGTCAATAAGGCTGCAGTAATGCCGCGGTGCCGCTCGCGGTAGGAAAATCCTTTATCCCTACTTACTCAACTTGCTTTTACTTTTATCCACCAAGGAGGCAAACAAACATCCGGCCCGCTATTGATTACCGCAGCCTGTAACATAGACTTGCAACAGAACGACATAATCTTCCTAAGTACCTTCAGCTACGTTTTAGCTATCATCATCATCATCATCAGCCTATGTTAGTCCACTGTTGGACATAGGCCTCCCCTGATGAGCGCCATAGCGCCCTGTCTTCGGCTTGTCGCATCCAGCATCTGCCAGCAGTCTTTCGCAGATCGTCATCCCACCTGGTCGGAGGGCGTCCTACACTACGTTTACCGAGTCGCGGTCTCCACTCAAGAACACGTTTACCCCAGCGGTTATCGGTTCTTCGCGAAATATGGCCGGCCCACTGCC
Organism: Eupithecia pulchellata; assembly: GCA_963931895.1. Classification (NCBI taxonomy): domain Eukaryota; kingdom Metazoa; phylum Arthropoda; class Insecta; order Lepidoptera; family Geometridae; genus Eupithecia; species Eupithecia pulchellata. Next base: position 8,666,880 of record OZ007542.1, on the reverse strand, counting down.
ACTTCAGTTGGCTAATTCTCTGAGCTATGTCGATGACTTTAGTTCTCTGTCGGATGTATTCGTTACGAATCCTATCCTTCAGAGAAACTCCGAGCAAAGCTCTTTCCATAGCGCGCTGAGCGACTTTGAACTGGTGGACCAACCCTATCGTGAGTGTCCACGTCTCAGCTCCGTAGGTCATGACTGGTAGGACGCACTGATTAAAAACTTTCGTTTTCAAACATTGCGGTATGGATGACGAGAAGACTCGACGTAGTTTTCCGAACGCTGCCCAGCCTAGCTGGATCCTCCTCTTGGCTTCCTTCTCGAAATTGTTTTTACCCAACTGCAAAATCTGCCCGAGGTAAGTGTACTCAGAAACAATTTCGAGAAGGTGGCCATGTACGATCACCGGTCTTGGATCAATGTGGGCATTGATCATGACTTTGGTTTTATCCAAATTCATGCCAAGACCGATACATCGGGAGGCTGAAGCTAGACTGTCCAGCATCCGGTTCAGCTCCTCTAGCGACTCCGCCATTAAGACTATGTCATCAGCGAATCGCAGGTGTGAGATGTAGTCGCCGTTTATGTTGATGCCCTTGTCTTTCCAGTCCAGCGTCTTAAACATATCTTCCAACGCGCTCGTGAACAGTTTCGGGGATATGACATCCCCCTGCCTCACTCCTCTGCGCAGTTGGATCGGTTTAGTCTGCTGGTCCTGTACTCGGACATTCATCGTAGCGGCTTCGTAGAGACATCTCAGCACCTCGATATAACGATAGTCTACTTGGCATCGCTGTAAGGATTGTAGAACAGCCCAGGTTTCAACGGAGTCAAAGGCCTTCTCATAGTCCACAAAAGCCAGACACAGGGGCTGATTATACTCTTCGGACTTCTGTATAATCTGCCTCACTGTGTGAATGTGGTCTATGGTACCATATCCTCCGCGAAACCCAGCCTGCTCCGGTGGCTGAAACTCGTCGAGTCTCCTGGCGAGACGGTTCGATATAACTCGTGAGAAAAGCTTATAGACGTGACTTAGGAGCGAGATGGGTCTATAATTTTTAAGAAGGGTTTTATCTCCCTTCTTAAAAAAGAGCACCACCAAACTCCCACTCCACGCCTTTGGAGTTCTCCCACTGTGAAGGACGGCGTTGAAGAGGCTCTGTAACTCCTGTATAACAGGGTATCCTCCAGCTTTCAAAAGCTCTGATGTTATTCCGTCCTCACCGGGGGCTTTTCCATTTTTAAGCTGCCTCAGAGCTAACACGATCTCGTCTTGACTGATGTCTGGCAGTTCGTCGGTATAGTGGCGTATCAAGGTGGCTCTAGAATCGTGGTCGTCTCGTTGGGAACGGGGAGCATGTGCAGCGTATAAACGGCCATAAAAGTCCTCTATCTCGGCCGATATCTCCGGCTTCGACAAAACGGTCCTTCCGTCGTGCGTTGAAAGCTTCGTCAGGTGGCTCCTTCCAAGCTGCTGAGTGAATACTTTGGACCCTCGGTTTCGCTCTATCGCCTCTTCAATGAGGCGTGTATTAGAGCTCCGAAGGTCGCGTCGTACCATCTTCGCAATTCGCTTGTTCAGGTCTGACCTCTCTGACGAAGTCGCTTGGGTGGTTTCCCGTCTTTTTGTCATCAGCCCAAGAGTCTCATCCGAGAGTTTGGACTTCTTACCAGTACGCTGCTTTTTGCAAAACTTGATGCCCTCGTCCCTCAGCGTTTCTACCAGATTGTGTAGGGTCTCGTCAGCGTCATCAGTGGGTTCCAAGGCAGCGAATCTATCCCCGAGAAGCTGCTGAAACTTCTCGGTGCCCGCCATGATTTGGATTGGGTTCGGTCGGAGCGTGGACTTCACCAGACGGTTTCTTTCAAGCTTCAAATTTATATTCAGAGAGCCTCGAAGGAGTCGGTGATCAGATCCGGTATTGAACCTGTTGATCACTGAGACATCTCTGAATATATGCTTGCTATCCGTCATGATGAAGTCGATCTCATTTTTAGTCACAGAATCGGGACTCCGCCATGTCCACTTCCTTTGGGGCCGTTTCTTAAAGAAAGAGTTCATTAAGAACAGCCCCTCTTTCTCAAGGAAGTTGACGAGCATTTGTCCCCTGTGATTTCGAACACCAAAACCATGCGGGCCTATTCGGGATTCGTTGCCAGTCTGGGTTCCCACCTTGCCGTTAAAGTCCCCCATAACAACGTTGAAGTGAGCCTTGGTGGTGTGATGTAAGGCTTTGGATATGTCTTCGTACATATCCTCCACTTCATCATCCGAGTGTGTCGAGGTCGGTGCGTAAACCTGAATGACCTTCAAGCTGTAGCGCTTAGACAGCCGAAGGATCAGGTACGCTACCCTGGTCGACACACTGGAGATTTCTTCGACGTTGTTAGAGAGGGCCTTATTGACGAGGAAACCTACGCCACCCTGGGATGTTTTATCACCCTCACGAAAGTAGAGAAGATGGCCCGAGTCTAGGGTTACGGTGTCCTCCCCCTCTCTACGGACTTCACATAACCCTAGAACATGCCATTTAATGTTCTCTAACTCCACTTCCAACTGCGCTAGATGGTGATCAAGCCTCAGAGTGCGTCCGTTAAACGTTGCCAGGGTCAGTGTGTGTGGGGTGTGGTAGCCTAATGTAGCCCGGTGATTCCTAGCACCCCCTGCCCCGCCGTTACCGTGGCCGCTACCATGGCCAGGAATAGCGAGGCGGCCGGGAACTGGGGGCCATTTTGTGGCGGTTCTTGTCATTTGGGGGTATTGCCCATAATCCCCACGCTGGGCATGCGGGTTGGGGATCGCAGTTTAGTGGAGTAGTTCTGCAGAGGGCGCTGCTGCCCGCCCCCCGGTGTGTTTCCCTTAGTCGCCTCTTACGACACCCACGGGATGAGTTGGGGTTTTAGCTATGTTCCACTTTAATTGCTCGATTACGATCTCAGTAATCCTCGTCGCGTTCACTTTGTATACTTGAGTCACTTTGTATACTAGAGTCACTTTGTATACTAGAGTCACTTTGTATACTAGAGTCCCTAATCCCTATAAAAAAAATATATTCTGTCCATCCTACGCGTAGAATGTTTACCAACAAACGGAATCAGCTGATTTTTAGGGTTATTATCACCAATAAATAATGCAGGCCATACAGAATTCGTATGATTTCACCCATAAATTCTATCATAACTGTTTTTCTTTTAATCTTTACGTCAATTATATGCAAAATCTAATTAGTTTGATTTAGAAATTGTCACTAAGCGATCGAAAACGGAAGATAATAATCACTACAAATTTTGGTGTTTGTAACAGTGCCAACCCTAGTTAATATTAGTTTTGACATCCTGTGTTGCAAACAATTGGATACTTTTGAACTACGATTCCGAATTTAGGAGAACACCTCGACCATAAATAATCATAGAAAAGATCATTATTTTAATTCCAATAAAGTTCAATTAAATACATAATTACATAAAAAATTACCGATATTACCTAAAACCAGTTTTTGCTTGAAATTCATATTGAAAAACCTGTTGTTATTTTTGATGAAAGATTGTCGTTTTAAAGGAGATTAAATACGATAAACCAAAGATAAATAAAGAACCTTTACATTACCATTACTTATAATTATTTTTTATTTCTTTTCAACCATTACTGACCCGTAACAGTGATAATAAGTAATAAGTAAGCACAAACGCCACAAATACGTAACATAAAGGTTTTATAATCTTTTCTCTATGTTTGGGTCAATAAAATCCAAAAAGAACCTAAATTTTATATTTTCTATACAAGCAAATAAAAGCGTCAGGCAAAAGCTAGCCTAAAACATAAAAAAGTTTTTCACCCCTGCATCAGCTGATTGAACTGTCAGTTGCTTTGTTGGTAAACTAAACATTCTACGCGTAGGATGGACAGAGATAGTTACTCAACTTGCTTTTTCAGAGATATAGTGACCCGCACCAACTTCTGCGCTGGCTACATCACCAAGGTCAAAAATGTTTGTAATGTAAGTAGAGATGCCAAAGACAAGCTTGTTTTAGGTATAAGTACCTACAACATTTTTTTTTCTCCGTAGGTACAAACTGCGCCACTTTATTTAATGCTTTGCATAAAACGAGGTAGATCGCGCTATAGACACGGACAATAACCTAAACACCGATGTATTTAGGTACCATTATAATAATAATAATCTATCAGCCCCATTGAAACCCGCTACTGATTCTAAGGAATACCAAATCGTGTTTTAGTTTTTTAAATAATTAACTACCTACCTACCTAAGTATATTGTTTGCAAAACAATAATCATTCATGGGTAAAAACAAAAATAGTTAGGTAACACTACAATACTGTATCTGTTGAGATTAGAAGTCGAAAATTGGACTAAGGTAGGTAGGTAACCTTGATGGTAAGCTTAGTCCAATTTTTGATGTCAACTAAAAACTTAAATTTAGGTAGTTCTCTTTTTTTCTGCGTACCTTATTAATCCCAGATGATTCTTAATTTTCTCTCCACTTCGCTCTATCTAACGCAAGGTCTTAGGAACCACTGTCTATGATCAATGAATGACCATATACTTAGATCTTATAAACGATGAAAGCACGTGATCCTTCGGATTATTAAACCTTTCATTGCCACTAGCACACAGACGATTCTAAACTAAAAACATTGCAGCACGACGCAGGCGGACCGGCCATAATGGACGGCGAGCTGATCGGGATCCTCTCCTTCTCGTCCAAGACTTGCGACGAGAAGGATCACCCTGCAGTGTTCTCCAACGTCGGGGCCGTCGCCGACTGGCTGGAGGATCTTATAGCATACTAACGTATACAGAAACTCTAGGTATGTAATATTTATTAGTCCTTACGTACGTAAATAAAATCGTGTTCTTATTTGAAATAAGACCATTTATAGGGAATAGGTACTAAAAAATAATATGTAGATATTTAGTTACTTATCATTATCGTGTAAGATGATTTCAACTTCACCTAGTATATACTTAGACAACTGTCCGAAATTATTTAGAGCCCGAAGCTTAGAGATAATGCTCTAAGTACTTACTGACTAAAGACCTACTAGGTATACTATATATATATGTATGTAGGTATGTATAATATATTGTATTATGTATATCATTCATCTCATCTAGTACCTACCCATTATAACAAAAGCTCTGCTTAACTTGGGGCTGCTGTGTTAATTGTTCAGCATTATTTATTTATACTATACCTACTTCTGTTAATTGCATATAACGTACGTGCCAAGTTATTTCTGTAAAATCTTAAGCTTTATTATCACAAATTTCCCCATCAACTTCTGTTTTGATAGTAAACGACCTAGTCTAGTCTTCAATTGCCACCAAATAACATAAAATGAAAAATTTATTTTGTCTTTCAGAGACGACGCCTGAGCCATGATCGTCGACAGCGTTCACTTTTATCTTGATTCATAATAAAACAAGAATAACAATCGATAATACTTATATTTCTCTATTAAAAATACAGACGCCCATGCCGCGCCGGCAACGAGGAAAAAACTTTACTTATATTTTCAAACAGTTATATTTTCTATTCAACACATACATAGTTACAGATTAAACATTGTTGTTCTATAGCGGATCTTAGGTTGGAATGTTACCCGACTGATTACATCCGAATATATTTATCATAATTTGAACATTATTTAGTGCACAACAAAGCATTTCAAAGTATTTACAGCAATACGACAAAAAACGCGCTCCATTTTCCCGCTGAAGTCAGCTTATATGAAAATGTTGTTGATTTAGAGACACGCGCGTTGCTTCTGCCGCCTAAATAACAGAATAACAACTATGATCGCGGAGGTATGATGGCGATCGGTTATTTATTATTTTTCTGAAGGTATAGCTTATTCGATGCGGTAGTTGACGTGCAGCTCTGGCTTGATGTCATACACCAGGCTCAAGATGTCCTTCACCACCTGAAACGAAACCAACAATAGTGTAATTATTATTATTATTAGTATCAGGTTGTAAACCTGTTGGGTCGGGAAAAATAGGCAATTAAACGCGATAAAACCCGTTAAAATAGTAATAACTATGTGTTCAGATTGCGTAAGTTTAAAAATATTTACAACAATAGTATATTGGTATGTTACTGACAAAACATAGTGCTAAAATAACATGCGCGAATTGTGTCCCTTTGAATTATTAAGCTGGTTTCTGCCATAAGAAACGACAGTTATCTGCTATGTCCATTAACTTAAATGTTTCTTCTATCAAAAAAGTAAATTGCAGTATGACTGATCAAACATTTTGGATGCCTGCCTAACCTAAATTAAATGATAAGTTGAAAATAAAACTGTGAGGCATAAATTATGCGCCCAGTCATGAGACCAGTCATGGATTAAAAAACTATAGGCACTCAATCTTAACATATATTAATTTAAAACAAATAAGCTCCTAAAATTCTTTCCCTTTCTACGCCACGGCAGTTTTTAAAGTTCAGAGGTAAAGTAACTTTACTATATCATCATCACCAGCCTATAATAGTCCACTGCTGGACATAGGCCTCCCCTAATGAGCGCCATAGATGGCATCATTATTTGGGGGTTAATGCCCATAATCCCCACGCTGGGCATGCGGGTTCGGTGTAGTTGTTCTGCAGAGGGCGCTGCTGCCCGCCCCCCGGTGTGTTTCCCTTAGTCGCCTCTTACGACACCCACGGGAAGAGTTGGGGTGGTGAAATTCTATGCCGGCACCACACGGCCAGCTTTACTATATACATAAATAAGTTAGTGTAACTTTACTATATACATAAATAAAACTGAGTTAAAAGATGCATCATGTCAATTTCTACAGGAACCAATATCCTTAATATATTATGTAAAGCAGTATGTAATTTTGCTTGCCAGAAGAAATACACATGGTAGTAGAACTTCCACTCTACAGTTAATTTGTTTTATTGTGGTATAATGAATATTGAACAGTGTTTATATGTGCAAAATAGTGAACTTCAACTCTAAAAATAGTTTGTTTTACTGTAGTATAATGAATGTGAAAAGTGTATAAAAGTTAACAAAAATAATGCTCTTACCGCCTCTTCCTGGGTTTTGACCATTTTGTTCATCTCCTCGATCTTAACCTTGGTTTCAGCGTCGATCTTGGCTGCCACACCTTCTCGTGAGCCCATGTGCTGCAGAAATACAAGAAATATGTTAGAAGACCATGTTACAGCCAATTTTGTAAAATGGGTAGAAATATGATTTTGCAGTCATAAGAATGGTTCATTCATGGAAAGATTCTTATTTGTTTCTTTACTTTACCTCAAATAGGTTAAAGTGAACAATGAATCAAACTGATCCCTTTATTTCCCAGTGTTACATTTAGATAATTTGTATTTTGTGTCTAAGAGTCCCGTAAAGTCTATAGGAAATAAAGCACTTTGATTTTAAATTCATGATTCAGCAGGCAGGATTCATCAGAGCCTTTTTCAAAAGGCTCAAGCACAAAAATCAAATAATTTTCATTACATAAAAACTACTCAACTAAATATGAACCCAGCTTAAAGGAACCAAATAATTGGTAACAAAATAACCTATGTAAAAATCAAATAAAATAATTTCATTAGAACATACAGGGTTCCCATGATCTTGATAAAATTTTATCCAAAGGAGTGGATCATCATCCTACCATAAATTTAAAATTTCTCAAAGATGTTTTCACATACAGAGAACCAAAGAAATAATATTATTGAATTTGATGTACTTTATTAGAATTGTTTACATCGGGGGTCCTATGACTACCTAGATCTAGTCTAATCTATCTACTTTGACTAACAAATCTGATAGGGTACCTAGTAGACACTACAGCCTTAAAAGATTTAAATTCATAAATACCACTGACATACTGTTACCATGCTCATTATTTAAGACAATGATAATGGTAAACCACTTAAAATGGCACCAAATTTTATCAGAGAATGTATTAAATAAAAAGGTACATTAATAATTAGTTTTTTTTCTTTAAGAACAACTTAAGCCAGCTTACAATTCTTAAAAAGGGACTTGTGATGGAGACTTCATTGAAAATAGCAATATACATAATTTAAATACTAGAAAAAATAACAACTGCCCACTACTAGGCTACATTAGATTAATGTATCTTTTAAAGGGCAATATGTATACGCTTCTACAACAAAACTTCAAGTAAGTTGCAAAAATTATCTTTAAATAAATTCAAACGGATTATCAAAAATATTCTTTGCAAAAAGGCTTACTATAAAATATCAAGATTATCTTGATGACAAAAAAGTTTGGGATGAGTTTTGCTCCAACTCTAAAACTAACAATCTAACAAGGTAAAGGTTTCTTGTTTACTTCTTTACTTTAACCTTAAAACGATTGAAGTGAATGAATCAAGTGATCACTTTATTTTTATTACATTTTTTACTTGTATTTCGTAACGTGTCCAAGAGTCCTGTAAGGTCTAAAGGAAATAAAACACTTTGATTTTGATTCTGAATGTGTTAGTATCAGTAAAGGATGTCAGTGATGAAAGGATTGTTGTAAGTGATCTTTTAGTCTTTGAGTGCGGGCATAAATGCAAAAAGTTCAGACAGTACCTTGTCTTCAAACTCCTTGAACTGCCGCTCGCGCTCCTGTCTGTACTTCTCCACCTCATCCTGGGCCTCCTCCTTGGCTTGCTTTAGGCGTTTCGCTTTTCCTGGAATATGTAAATTTAGCCTGATTTACGATGGAACATTTTGTGTAGGAACTGAACTAATACAAACGCTGGCAGACTTGTGTCAAACTGGATTTGGGTCTGGTTTGTAAAATCAAGGTAATAGATTTCAGATTTCAATAAATTGATTTCTGGAAATTTTTAAAATAAGAACTGAGACTGATTCCTCAATGAAATGTTAGATTTTTGGTCTCAATTGAATTTGGTTACGAGTTATTGTTAGGTACTTTGGTACTGCACACGAAAATTACAATTTACTCAAATAATATGCACAGCAATTCATTTGCTAAATAAAATTATGCGTAAGTGTAGGTAGGTACTTGAAGATAATATAGACACAAAAGCTCATTGGTGAATAGATTGAGCAATTGAATAAGAGTCAAGGCATCAATCATACATAATCATAAATCATGTGACTATGGATTAGGGAGTCCCAGCATAGAAACAACGATTTGCAGTTGTAAGACTGTAAAGTCGCCCTGATACTCCTAGCACAAGGCGAAAAAGTACAATCTGGAGGAAGGATTAGCTACTTAGTAATATGGGAAGTTTCTGTTAATGGGTGTCGACGACGAATCGAAACAACTGGGCTCTGTACTCACGCTTCCTCGCCTCTGAGACTTTCTCCGCAGCCCGCTTCTCAGCGGCCAGCAGTTGTTGAATTCCCTGTGTCTGGCTCGCCATTTTCGGTTACACAAAAACTATGTAGCACGAACCAAGAACGACACACAAATCGATAGGCGCAGTGGCTTCGATGACGAAAGTCATATGATGTGTGTAGTTCCACCATGTTGTCACAATTGGCGCTGTCATCGACTCGTGGTGTGTCATTTTTGCGTAGCACGGAACGCAATATGAAATATTTCGTAGCAAAAATCCGTAACAAGTTTATTTTTTAATCAAAGCGCAACGAAAACAAATTTCAAAAAGAGAAAAAACGTTGAAAATATTTAAGCAAAATATTTTCAGAAATTAGCATGTTGCTAATTTTTTCCTATAACGGAACTGATTTTTAGGGTAGTTCATAATTTCACCGATAGATGGTGCAATATGACGTGTTATTTATTTGACGCTGATATTGACACATTATAAAAATAATACGAATATTTAACACATTACAAACAGAAGTTTATACATACAACGGTGTATGTAGCTAACTTGTAAATTTGGCGTTTTTTATATACCTATTAATTTTAAAGGAGGTAGGAAGATTGCCGAAGGTAGATAAGGGCCATGATTACTTTTATTTGTTTCTATTTCCTGAGGTAGGTATATGCTTCCAACCTACCAACCAAACCAACCTCATCGATGTAGCTACTTACCCATGGAACATCTTTACAATAAGTATGTAATGTACCATACTTTCATGCCTCCTTCATCATCATTATTACGGATGTGAGCGGTTTGGCTACGAACTTTATTGTACAGCAATTATTATAAATATAATATAATATAAATTTTCAATATAATATCTTTTCCCCTTTAGATCCGTAATGAATTCGTCAAACTACGTTATGTTTTACGTACCTATAGCAAACCTTATTCTTTTTTGAAGTCGGTTAGGTTAATAATGAATGATGTTAGATAGCATGCACCTGAGATTTTAGCAACCAATATGACTTCATCGTTTTATTAATCTGTCTCCCTCTAACACATGTTTCGAAAGGAACAGAGGAAAGAGCTCAATTCCAAGCCACTCACTCAGCCAGAGAATGTAAAGTATATTTCACTAAAGCATGCTTTACATCGATGTTTTTTCACTGTGACGGGAGATAAAACTTCATAGAAAACCGGCATCGTACACAGTGTGCGTAATTAAAGTTGTAGAATCAGTGACAAAGGGGCAGAGTCCAATCCACTCCCCGCGCCGCCAACCGACAACGTCACGTTTTATCATTTCGGAGTCAAACTTATCGTAGTATGGCCGTCGTTTGGAAGTATTCACAGTTTTACTTCCACAAAGAATACGCGATAGACTTCCCGCAGAGCGATATTACAAAGACTATTTACGCGAGTGAAAATATAAAATTATTAGTAAACAGTGGCCGCCGCGATAGAACGAACGCGACCTCATTTCTATTTAGACCTTTTTACAAAATATGCTAAACAAGATGTGGTTAGTTAGCCAGCCGAATTCAGTGATTTTGGAGATCAAAGCTGACCCAAACGCCATTGGACAGGATTGTCTGGAGAAGGTGAGATTTTTATCATAAAATATCTATCTTCTAGTTTCATTCAACCTCGACATTCAACTGCTAAACCAGACTTAGCAATACCAATACCTACCTGATCTATCAAGAATCTGGGAGGTATTTGTTTACAAGATGTTTACAAGTTTAATTTTCATTCCTAGGTAAGGCACATCAATAAGTAGGTATTATGAAATTGGCATACAATAGGTACGTAGGTACGAAATTGGAATACTATCTCTGTCTGATGAAATAGGCATAAGTCACCTTAATTTTTTATTTGCAAACATTAGGTACTTTTTTTTAGCCATTTCGATTCATTTGTTATTTTCTTTTATGAATTTATTGATTAATTTTCTTTGTTTTAAAATATCGTAATCAGGTGCAAAGCCTTGTCCGCGACACGTTGTTAGCGCGACGTCACATTTACCTTGCGGACTTTGAACCGGCATTCTAGCACCACGCTCTAGGACCGTGATACCAGTGATACGGTTATAATAGCAATCTAGTTTTATATACCTAACCTTGATTAAGTATATCTAATTAAATATGGAAGTATAGCTTTGGTAACAAAAGCGGGGATAAATTTAATTATAATTATTATAGTCAAGTCAAAATAAAACACAAAGCCTTGTTGGACAAAATATCTGCATAATTCGGCGCTAAAGTTTCTGAAGCTCTGTGCATAACTTGGCTCGGCTCCAGCCTGCACTGTAAACAGAATTAGGACAATCTGAATTGGAATAGTTTAGTTATGTACTATAATGGTCTAAATTGAGTCTAATGGTTTTTGGCTCAAGCAAAATATTTCAGAGAGTTAAAAATGATCTTAATGATGGGTTAATTATGACGGTTTTGTACCTTGGCCTAACCTTCCAAGTACCTACCTCGTAATTATTTCCTTCCGTCTTGTTTTATAAGTAAACTTCTAAGCCGGGGACTTATAGGTAGGTACGCACACGTTTTTCTTGAATAAAACGGACTGTTCAGCTCTGTAACTAAAAAAAAAAACTTGAGTAAAACGCGTGTCTGAAGAAGCTCCAGTCTAGACTAGTGCGATTTAGGTCTAGAGCTGCATCAAGGACAATTTCAGCACATTAATTGCCTCACCTAGGTACCTACCTTCCTTGGTCGTAAATAAGTAACAAACATCCATCCAGCCAACTTTCTTTTCTTATTTGTTTGTATATTTAACAATGTGTGCTAATCCGTGAATCTCCACACAAAGGCAATTCCGCCTAACCTAATTAAAGTACCTAGGAAAACGGAATAGATAAAGAGGAAAAGGGATACCTTTCGACCTCACAAACGTCAAACAAGGAAAAACTAGGATTAAAGTACAATATTTTACAATAGGTATCTCGGTTGGCTACAGATTTATATAACTACCACATACACCTTATAAAATAGCCATGACTCAAACAGCACCGCCGCCGCACCAAGGAGTTTGGTCGTTGTTCACGCCTCGTAACACCGGTGATTGTCGACGGGTCCAAAGTCCATCGGTTCTACAACAGCTGTGGGTAGTAACACCATGCGTTCATGCTTTCTCGGAACTATGGGATATTGCTTGAGATCATACTTTTCATGTGGGATCATCAATATTAGGTAGCGAACAGACGTAAGATCGTAAAAATAGTTAAGATACATAATATGTTTAAGGTGCAGGAAAAATTATAGATACGGCAAGTAAGTAAGGTGCCTACATACATAATACCCGGACTACGAGCAAGGATGGATAAAAATTGCTAGGGGCTTTGTTTTCAGTGACACGATAGCACCACCTGCATAGTGTCTAATACCACAAGTGCATAAAACCTGTTCCGTTACGGTAAAATAATGTCAAAATCAAATGCAACGGACGAAAAGTCATGGACACAGCAGCATTGACTCTCTACCGCGCCACAGAATGCACAATTGTTAGTACTACGTGCGCGTGAGCACGTGCGCAGTGCGTGATCTGATCGCTAACCGCTGCTGAAATATCAACCTTATTCTCTGAAGCTGAAGATTTAAGCTAGGTTGTTATGGTTGTAAAGTTTGGGACTGCAACCGAATTTCACGTAGCCGTCGTCGATTCGATTTTTTTTTCCCCTACTGGAAGAAGCGAATAAGAAACCACTAGTACATTTATCATATCACGTCCTAATGGTCTATAATACCTTCGCTAACAAGTAACAAGGAAAAGTTTCTGTCTGATGAGAAATGTATAAACTCTCAGAAATCCCACGTGGAGCACGCATGAGTCCAAACTCCGAGTTTATATTTACATTTGCCTGAATTTAACGCTCGTTCAACATGGAGGTTAATGGAGACAGTCATCATTATTTTTAGCAGCCCTTTAGTTCGGATTTGTTTGATTCGAGGTTTGATTCACTTGCATTTTGGTACCAAATGACATAAAGTATCTTTACTCACATTTCATAGTTCGAAGCTATTCCCAAATATTTTATGCCCATTTCATCATAAATTATTATCGTTTACCTACCTAATTATTCTGTTTTTAGCAAATACCTAGTTCTTCATAATTTTGAAATACTGATGATAAAGGTACCAGTACTTGATTTATCAGAATCTAGTGCAACACCTACGTGCATTTTCATCACGAAGTTACCCAATAACCGAGTCATCAATAAGTTTTGTACTAGAAAATTTGCTAGAATTTCATAACAATTTCTGCTTTCATTTGCCTACACTGCCAACCAGTCTCATAAAAAGTGTTTCGCTCATCAAAACATTGTGTATTCAGCAATTGTCACGCTTCAGCCAGATGCGGGAACTTTGGACTATTAATCGCCCCACTTAACTCTGCCAGCCTAAATTTCGGCACAATTAAATTGGCTCTGGAAACTGTACAGTTGGACTTTCCAATTGAAGATGGACTTTGCTCGATACCGTCATCATTGTTTGCCATAACATAGGTAGGTAGGTACAATGAATTGATGTCCGACTCTTGCCTGTTGTGGGAACAGCCTCTAATAACCTATCCGCCCGCATGCTTAGCACGCTCGAAAACATTCCAAAGGTAGGTAGTACTTGGCAAATTTATAAAGAAACAAACAATGTAGCAATAACAACAATGGAGTTCCTGGCTGAAGAGAACCAGTTTACACAGTTGGCTGGATAGATCGACGCAGTAATAGGAAAGTTGTAGCTGTAATGTTCAAGGCATCTGCTAACATAATAGATGAAAACAATAAGTCTCAAATCCTATAGCGCGCACTTTCTGGTATTTAGTTAGGTTAAGATAAACTTTCGCCCGTTCATTTCAAGAATACGAAGTCAAAACACGCCATAAGATTACTATTTATAATAAACTAGCGGCCCGCCCCGGCTTCGCACGGGTGTTAAACAAATAATGTCTGAAATGTTAAATTTCAGACATTATACACACTAACACGATGGGTTTCACAGTTTTCATACGGATCCCTTACTTTTTCTAACAGCATTGGGATTTTTGACATTGACTCGACACTCCGTAACTGACACTGGCCGTAGAGAAAAAGCAAGCACAGTGCGCAACCTCTTTTTCTATTCTGACGTGCCTTATTAGAAAAAGAGGTTGAATATACAGCGCACGGTTCAATTATTGAATTTTTCACGCGGATCCCTAACTTTTTTGAAAATATTATATAGCCTATGTTCATCACGGAAAATTTAGGATTCTAATGGTGAAAGAATTTTTCAAATCGGTCCAGTAGTTTCGGAGCCTATTCAATTCAAACAAACAAACAAACAAACAAACAAACAAACAAACAAACAAACAAACAAACAAACATACAAACAAACAAACAATCAAATCTTTCCTCTTTATAATATTAGTATAGATCACTAAACTACTCAGCAGTTCAGTTTTAAATCCGGGTCATGGATCATTGAATGAGGAAATAAAATGAAGGAAAAACCAAAAATATACCAGAGCTAGCTAAGGCTAAGTATAGACTTCTTTATATGCTTCCTCATGCACTTTTAAAGAGAACCTACAATATATAAGATTTTGATTATTTATCGATATTTAGATCGTTTGATAGTAAAATGTTTCACCAACGTAATTACATATTTGAATGTCATCCAATGTGACCGATAAGAACTATATATTATTATAGGTGTCGCCTTGCCGACAAAAACATGCAGTAAACTCGTTACTGATAAGCGAGTTCATAAAAACTTATTTGCGCGGATCGCCCTCACCCTGTATCGCACTCACCCTAAAGAAGTCCCTCGGATAATGGATTACTTCGCTGTTCTTCTAACACAAAAAATATTAAGCTAACCCGCTTACATCCGTAATGAATTTGTCAAACTTAGTTTACAGCAAAATGCTGTAAATTGTAAAGATCCAAAATAAAAAGTATTATTATTTCCTTAAAATTAAAAAATAAATAAGCCTTCCAATCACCTGTGGACATACAAAATGAGACTTATGAAGTTGTCCTTTTTGGCCGCCAAACTAATTTTTTTGTGTCCCTGCTATTATAGAAAATAGAGGTACAGTACAGAGGCATTCAAAAAATAACTATAATTATTTATCAAAAACTGTCCCATGAAAATTGAGAAATTTCCTTTGTGCAACGTAATAATTAGATAAAATATCCGTCGTCAGCGAACCGCCTTAGGTACAAATACATAATCGAACTTACTAAATTCACCAGTGATATACCCCACTCACCCAATTCTCTTATTTTGCCAACAGTAACAAGTTATACCTACATAAATAAATAAATACTGTTATACCTGCCTACCGGGGCCCCGGAGGTGCAGATTTAAATTAGTCTAAGCATTATTTTAAGAATCTTTTGTATCTCATTGTAATTGAACATTTTTTTGTTTTTATGAGAATAAACATCTTTAAACCGAACAACTGCTCTCTCTGTGTCCATGGTGTCTCATTTATAACGAAAAGATCAAGAATATCAGACAAAGGCAAAAAAATATTTAAATTTATAGGACTAGCAGTTATGTATCTACACAAAGGTATAAAAACTAACTCGCCTACGTCATCCCAGTTGCTTAGCCAGTAGTTCAGGAAATAATTTCCCTAAGTAGATAAACTGGTTCAATAGATCTAGTTGGACTTACTTGCCTGTATCAAGATCTTAGTCTATTATTATTGCGTCACTGGTTTAGTCGGGAGATACGTTAAGTTTAAAGCAGTTATTTGAACATTTAAGCAACGGAAGGGGTAAATTTATAATTTTACCAATAATTCAGATTGTTTGGCAGTCTTTGTTTTGTATCAAAGACTTCTGAATTCAATTGGACTCATAGCAAACAATAAGCGTACGTGCTTGATATAGCGTTTAAACAGCTAGACCTTGGCTCACATCGCCATTGATCGGCACTAGGTAGGTATCATCGTGAACGGCCTTAAAGCTTACATTTTCATATTACTAGCTGGCTTAAACTAAGATTATTTTATTGACCGAGAATATGGGCACACAGCTTCATCCAGACCTATATTCTAAATCATTTATTTATTATTTTAATAATGTGAGTTAGCTTTGCACCTTTTAGACTTGGCCATGGCATCAGGAAAGAGTCTTTGCCCTACAGTGGGACAATGCAGGCTCAAAATAATAATAATAAATGCTAAAGTCACTTAGTAATTAAGTAGTAGGTACCTACGGTAAGTATTCAATAATACGGTTCAAGAAGGTTAAAATTTATAATGAAGAAACAATATTCCTATTTCTGTAATTAGAAACTTTTTGCTGAAGAACAATATATGACTGAAAAAAACACACATGGTTGGTATAGAGGTAGGTACATGGCAACACAATGATTGGTTATCTCTAAACTTTGAACTGCTTTATCGTAATTAAGTGGTGATTAATGATGATAAAATAAATGGCTGACGACAAAATGATAATTAAAACCAGGATCTTATCTTACCTTTTGTTAAGATATGTGTTTATAATTATCTTCAGCGATAAAACCTTTTAGTGATTCCAATAACTCGTACCTTAGGTTTTTGAGTAGTAGTTTTTAAGTATTTCTTAGATAGGTACATAATTTCAAACCTAGATAAGTACCTTGTTATTATACATTATATTATTAACAATTACGTGATTCCGAACATGAAACCAGCCATCAACTTCAAAAATCTCAACTCAAGTAAAAAATTATATAAGCGAAATTACTAATGTTTGTACTCTATGGTACCAACTCCTCAGTATTATCTTACGATAAGCATTATGCCTTATCCTTAATGACTTGGTTAACTGACAATTTGGCTCAAAGAACTCAGATTCAGATTCAGATTCAATAACTTTATTTCTTTAGGCTTACAAAATAAGCACTTAGACAACTGACACTTAAACGAAATAATTTCATTTGAACCCAGATAACCTCTCGCTCTGAATATTATCATCAGCACTGTTCTTTGTACAATTATATTTTTTCCTCAATATAAGTAATTAAATTAAGAATTTTCCCAAAAAGTTGAAGTTGAAGTTCCTATGTTTGATTATTATTAAAGATGCAAAGCAAGTGGCCTAATATAAGTGGGTAGGTAGGTCATTCAGTCAGCGTCTTGGGGACGCTTCCATCCAACATTAATGGAAATTGAAAATGATTGATATGGATCAGTTGAGGTACCTATAGATTGTTTGCAACAGTCTTTATCTAACTCAATTGTTTCCAATTGAAAAGACTAGTTCTCATTTGTTTCTAATGTTTGATTGTTATTTCATTTCATTTCATTTCATTTATTTTTGCTTACATGTACATTCATTCTTAGGTCTAATTGAATGGTTAGTATAGTTTTCACTAGGTACATGCACCCTGGAAGGGCACTGCAAAACTGAGTTCAGATTTATGTCAAAAATTATTTTAAAAAATTAACATAATAAACATACATTTCATGAAATACATAGAATTAAGCTTTTTTCAACTAGAATCGATTGGAGTGAATTTAGAAGCCAGAATTGTCAGGTAGTCATTGTTTCATTGGATAATGTCATTTTAGTTTTTCGCTAGTAAATTCGTGAACAGAATAATAACATTTTTCTAATAAAAATAATTTCAATTTATTATAAAAAAGTGTATCTTTTTCTTCTTTTTTTAAGTTTTCCGGTATTTTATTATACATTTTTGCTAATCTATTGTATGGGCTTTGACTAGCCAGTTTCAGTTTAGTTTGTGGTAGTTCTATTTTATTCTTGTTTCGTCGATTATAGTCAATATTAACGTCTTGCTTTGTTTTAAAAAAGTTTTTGTGTTTCCTTACAAATATAGAGGCTTGCATAATATAAATGGATGGTAATGTTAGTATTTTGTTGCTTAAAAAGTGCGGCCTACAGCTATCCCGTGGTTTAGTATTAGTGAGAATTCTTACACATTTCTTTTGCATGACGAATAGTTTTTCGAATTTTCTTCGATGAACTAATTTACGTCTAAATCCGGTTATGTAGTATCTAAAAACATATAGGTATAAAATACTTATAGGTAAATAAGTTTGATATTTACCTCTGACATTTAAAATTTGTGTTAATTTAGTGCCATCTAAAAATGATTGCGTCATACAGCATCAAAGTCTTATTTAGAATCTGGCATACAATATGTTGAACTTGGAATACTTATAACTAATCAAGTTAAAATACTTCTAACTAAACTGCTTACTTTATTAAATATTATTTATTAAATTTTTGGAGAGACACCGCAAATTATATGTAAAACATACTATTTACTATATGGACTACTATTTGTATGTACCTACAATAAATAAGGTAATTCATCATTCATCATCTAGTACTCATAGCATAAGCTGTCTGATTAATATGTAATAATCTTCTGCTTAGCTTAAAGCTAGAAAATTCTGTATTGCAGCTTTATTTATTTTATAGGTATATTTTATTTATATATTAACATGTTAAAATAATTTATACCTACAAACCTTAAATCTATTGTTCAAATGACTGCAGTGACTTCGATCTAAAAACCTAATCCATCATAGAGATAATGTATTCAATCGGCAACTGATAAAAAGCGGATGTCGGACTTAACCTTATCTCTTATACCAATAAGGTAGATGTACAAAAGTGTGATTAAAATAGGGTAGGTTCACTAAACTAAACTGTAGTTTTTTTATAATTATCCTGCTCGACAAAGGCTGCCACTCCTTCCACATTTCTCTATTTTGCAACACTGCTGATGTATTTTAAGTGCACTTCTAGTTTGGTTCTCTTATATCCGGTCCAAATACCTTCGTTCCTGATGAATATAATAATAAATATAATTTTTAGGATAATAAAGACTTTAAAACACATTTTAATTTTACTTTCTGCACGTTTAAGTAACTTTTAAGGTTAACCAATAGCGGAACGAGCCATAAACCTTGAGGTACTCTCGTAATGAGTTCGGTATGATTATGATAACAGTACGTTTATAAAGACTTAACAGTAACGGAGCTAACGACACGCCTTGAGGTATCCCGGTTAGTGCGGCATCGGCAAAGTGCGACGACGCATCGGTCACGTAGGCAGCCCACTCGTTCCCACTCCTAAACCAAAATGAGTGGAAAGTCCACAATAAAAGTTACACTAATGTGCGTGTGTGATGTGGAATGATGTTAATCTATTAAACGGTTAGGTACCTATTGCTTTGAAGATTTTGGCTAAACAATATTTTAGAATGCAACGAATGAACAAAACGCAAATTTAGTTTTTTCAAAACAAATGAAAATGCTCATATCAAACGAGTGTCAACTTTAGCAATCATTGATTTATTATTATTAATTTCCATCGATTTGCTTTAGCATTTCCCATTTCTGATATTGTAATTACGAACATAGGAATATTTTTGCAACAGGGTTTACCCGAGCCCTTTCAAAAGATCGGAAAATTATGCACATAATATTTTAATGTAATTTGGGTTTACACGTAGCACAAAAACTGTGTGAATATCATTCTCTTTTAAGACCACTATGAGGTCACCACAAATTAAAACAAGCTTAACTTTTTATCTCTTAAAAGTTCAACGAACGGATCAAAGTACAACCTAGAGTACATGTAAACTACTTGTTAAAGCACTTAAATACAAACCAACGTATTTGAGCTGCAGGTTTTAGTTCAGAAGCTAGGCTTTTATTACGTGTCTCGGTTTATTTTGCTATTTCCCAACAAAGGTAGCTTGGAGCCGATTAGCTTTTTGACTATATAATTATCTTAATTAACTCTTGTCCAATGATGTAATTTTCTTCACTTTATCTCTCCATACTCCATTGCAATGTCTTTTAATTTTTTGTACGACGACATGACAGCGACGTTCTACATGATCGGACTTATATACCTAAAGCTTTATATATATAGAATACTCGGTCTTCCTCTTTCTTGTCTTGCTTCTGCTTTTCCTTCTATGATGTTCCCAAAATATCCAACATCAAAAACTTTTTCTCAACTCGTTTCAAAACCTCACTTCCGTTTTCGTACTAACTGCGAGTACCTACCTACTAAATGCTTAATACCTAAGTTTCTGACCCTAGTTTCTGCAATAGAAAGAGCTTGCGAAAACGAAATAAGCGAACCTTAAAAGTAAATTCAAACTTTTCTCTAAAAATAAAACGAATCCAAGGAAGATGAGCTTTTTGTCAAAGGAAGTCACGACTCACGAGTCACGAGTCAACAGCATGCTAGGATGATGGCTGTTTGGAATATGTCCAACCGTCTCACAGTCAGATGGCAAGTGTCATTGCCCAGTCCCAACGTACATAAAAGGCATCATCCTCAACCGAATACAGGTTTACGTCGATTCTACCTTCTCAGAAATCTATATTTTGTTTCCTGACAGAAAAAACGCGGGATGACATTGACAGTTCTATTCCGTTTCAGTGTCACTAAACATTGATATGGAACAGTTGAACCTGCAGATTATTTGCAACGATCAACAGTAACTGTAACAAACAAAACCAATGAGAAGTGAAACAATGAAGCTAACTGTTAGCTTAATTGTTTCACTTCTCATTGGTTTTGTCATATTTGATAGTCATTTACTTTGTTACTTAAACATGAGACTTTTTTGAAATACACAAATAGGAAAATAAGCTTAGAGATGGACTTTAAAATGCTAATGACATGCATCACTGCTAAAATTAATAATACCTGGATCACTCCCAAGTTTTTTCTATCCAAGTCTAAACTCGGATAGAAAAAACTAGTCTAGAATTTTGGTGGTAAAGGTCGTAGAGGTCACCAAGTGATTATGTTCTTCCTCGAGCCCTAGTTTCAGAGGAGCCATTGTATTCGCGGCGCAATAACTTGTGGACTAGTTAGATGTCACAACACGCTCGTAAACCTTAATTTTTATAGCTTTGTTGAGTCTGAAAAACAATGTAGATACCTACCCTTTTGTATTCGGTGATTCATTGTGATTAGGATAACTAGCTAGATACCTACTTAACTGAAATAGAAAACTCTTTTATAGTTATACTATTGTTGTTAACGATTGATTGGTTCATGATGGATGATTGATGATGATGACCTATCTGTTTAGGTGACCGATTAGGTAGGTATGTCAGACAAAGGTATTATAGCTGATCAATTGAACTTCTGTGAAGTTCGATCATTATTATTTGAGTCAATTCATTCGAAAATTATAGTATATTAACAAGGTAGTTTCCTTAGTTTACAGGCAACTTTTGCACATTTTTAGAGATTTCACTCGATTAAAACATCGAGTTGCGTCGATATCTTTCCCTACTCGCGCCTGTCACTAGCGCGTACGCTCATTCTTTTAGAGTATTATAAACAAAGCTTCCTATCTATTGGGCCTCAAACAAGTACTTGACTATGTTTAATTAAATAGGGTGGGTTGGGTTCCTATAATTTTCGAATGAATTGACTCAAATAATAATGATCGAACTTCACAGAAGTTCAATTGATCAGCTATTATTTTTCGTCAATTCATTCTTCAAATTATAGTATATTAACAAGGTAGATGTTCAGAGAAGGAAGGTTTGTTTCCTTAATCTGACAATTCTGGTTTTTAATTATTAAAAGCCATTAATTTTGTTGTAATAAACAATTGTGTTTATTAAAAAAGTGCTTTAGGCAGGTAAATCACATTTAGAATAATTAACAAACTTGAAACCATATGAGGTAAATAATTATTATAAAAACTTAAAGTATATATCCTTCATATAACAAAATTTGATTCTAACTTAAGAACATTATAACTAAAACAGTATGCTTATACTAACGAATTTGATGGAAGTAAGACTCCTCTAGCAAATTCACTTTCGTTATTCAAAATGGGTCGGTTGTAAAAGCGGGCGAAGGCAGTGGACGCGGGTGTCCAGCCCGCCGTCTTACGGGTCGTATCAATGCTGACGCCAGCGAGGCTGGCGGCCGAGCTGGCCGCGTGCCGCGTGCTGTGCGCACTGAACCTGGCCGTGTCCACGCCGCTCGCTGACAACACCTGCTTTATCCAGCGACTGATGGTCTGTGCTGTAGCGCTTCTATGTGGCGGTCTTGTGGTCAACAGAAGGTTACCCGCGTTCGTGGTTCTCAATTTTTGCGTAACAAAAATATAATCTTTGAGAACTGAAGCGGGACAAATATTTATGCTATCCCGAAACCAGGGTAAAAATAATATCGGTTGGTCTCGACCGGGAGCTGTGGTCTTAATGTTGTCCGTGATGGCTATCTTAATACCCTCTGATATAATTGTTATGTTTTCCAGTTTTATCAGGGAAAAAGTTTGAACTCTATGCGCGGTACATAGCGCTAGCAAAATAACTAACTTCTTTGTAATTTTTTCAGTACTTAATTCAATATTTGGGTACCAATCAGATATATAGTTAAGAACTATTTGAGGGTCCCAAGTGGACGTATATTTAGGACGGTTGGGTTTGATTTTGTAGGCACCTTTAAGAAGCCTTCTAATGCGATCATCAGAACAGAACCGATCTGATTACCTAAAAAAAATGACAATGCGGAACGGTGACTATTAAGAGAGCCATACGAGCATCCATTATTGAATTGTTCCGTCAAGAAGTTTAAGACGAATGTAATTGAGTCATTGAAAACGTTACTATTATTGTCCATACAAAACCGCCACCAAAGCTTCAAAGTGACGCCATACTGCTTCAGCGTGGTGTCTGCGAGCGAGGCGAGCATCAGGTCTAAAGCCGCCGGCGGCGAGTTGCGCCGCGCGAGCGCCAAGCGCAGAGCCGCGCGGCACCCAGGGTAAGGTTCGCATGGAGAGGGTGGCACTCCCTGAAATGTGATTGTAACAAACACTTACTAGGGTTGAAAAAGTGTATCTTAGACACTCGTAAATTGTCTAACAGGGGGTACCAAGCCTGCGATGGCCAGTGTGGGAATATGAATATTCCAGTCGCTTTGTCGTCAATTATTTTCCGTAAGCATTTCAAAATTAATGAAAATGGTGGAAATGCGTAAAAGTACCTACCATTCCATGTGATGGTAAAAGCATCTACGACAAAAGCATCAGGATCAGGTTTCCATGAGACGAAAATTTTACACTTGGCATTGCTACGTGAGGCGAATAGATCGATTTCGGGGTAACCAAAGAGTTGTACTACTGTTTGGAAAGCTGTATCAGATAATTCCCATTCAGTATCAGGGTTTACGATTCTAGAATCTAAATCCGCACAGTTTTCTTTCGTACTAACGTAAGAGGCCCATATCCAAATATTTCTCATCTCGCACCATTGCCAAATGTGTCTCGTTAAAGTACTTAGGTGTGGGAACTGGATCCCTCCCATTCTATTCACATAGCTTATTGCTGTGGTGTTATCGACTCTTAGCAATATTGAGCAGTTTGATTCAGTTTTGAAAAAACTTTTTAATCCTAAAAAGACTGCTAATAACTCTAGATAGTTGATGTGGTGTTCTTTTTCAGATGCCTTCCATGTACCGTTGGCTCTTTTGGTGTCGCAAACAGCACCCCAACCTGTTCGAGAAGCGTCAGTAAAAATCTCGTGCTTATACTGAACTTTTTGAAAGCATTGGAATGAACTATGAATGTTAGCTTGCCACCAATTCAAATCATCTAAAATCTCCGCAGTGAGTTTTATTTTGGCGTCGTAATTGTGGTTATTTTCTTGTAAAGCTAAAAATTTATGTCTTTCTAAAATTTTTGTGTACAAAAGCCCGTACCTAACGGCTGGGCATGCTGAGACAAGAACACCTATCAGCTTAGCAAAATCACGAATAGTACATTTCGGTAAACGTGAGTACTTTCGCACTAAATGTGCGATATTATGGCATTTATCTGTAGGCAGAGATAAGGTAAGATTACTAGTGTTATAC
Source organism: Eupithecia pulchellata (assembly GCA_963931895.1). Taxonomy (NCBI): domain Eukaryota; kingdom Metazoa; phylum Arthropoda; class Insecta; order Lepidoptera; family Geometridae; genus Eupithecia; species Eupithecia pulchellata. The sequence continues at coordinate 8,642,724 of OZ007542.1, read as the reverse complement.
GTAAAACCTAAAAACTTTGTAAATTTTTTAGGTTGTAGTGAACTTTTTTCATAGTTAACCACGAATCCTAAACACTTCAACAATTGTAACGTAGAATGGACATTATCTGCGCACTCTTCGATACTGTCACCTATGCACAGGATATCGTCAAGATAAATAACAGACTTGTGGCCTTGTTTGCGCAAATAGGTTATAACCTCTTTCATAATTTTAGTAAAAACTCTAGGCGCTACTGACAATCCATACGGTAAAGACACAAATTCAAGTAAATTATTTTCGAATTCAAATCTCAGGTACTTCCTATCAGCAGGATTTATAGGTATAAGAAGGAAAGCTTCTTTTAGGTCAATACTGGCTAAAAACCCATCACGTGAGATGAGTTTAGTAGCCGTCCTATAATCCTCCATCTTGAAGTGAGTATTTAAAATAAACTTATTTAGTGGCTTTAAATTCAGTATGAACCTTTTTGTGCCGTTATGTTTAGGAGCCAGGAATATTTTTGAAATATATTGGTCATGACATGGAGTACAAGGGCTAACAGCGCCTAGATTAATTAGTTTTTTAATAGCTGTATGCATCTCACGACTATCTTCGCGGGTAAACGTGGAACAAGGTATTACGGGCTGTGAAACTTGTTCAGTAAATTGAATAGAATACCCAATTTGTATCCACGTCAAAACTACACTATTACTTGTAATATTAAGCCAACAGCTAAAATGGCAAGTAAGTCGACCAGCGTGTACCTGCGTTATTGCTGCGTGTTGGCACGGGGCTTGGACTGGTTGAAGTTCTTCGATGTCGGCGTCGGCGCGTGGCTCGACGTTGCATTCATCTGATAGGGCCGCCGCGGCGCAGGCGCTGGCCTCTTTTGGCCTCCCCGCCCCCCCCTGAAGGACGAGAAACGAGGAGGGCCCGTCCAGTTTCCCTGGTGGGCAGGACGATTGACTGATGACTGTGGAATGGGAGCTGTAGGCTTCTGGTTTACCCGCTTACGGATTTCTTGGCCTTGTTTTTCGATAGCCTTACTAGCTTTTATTTTGTCGGCAAGGGAACTGCCGAAAAGCGTCTCGTCTCTCTCTGCATCTTGTATCATGTGCAGAAAATTCTTTTCCAAGCTAGGGGTAATTAGCTTTCTTCTATCACTCGAAAATGAGAAGTGTAGGTCTGTTAGGAGGCGACATCCATCGCTGAGCGATTTGAGTGCACAGACCTTGTCGTCAGATCTTAGTAAAACATCCATAGCTCGGTTTACTGCAGATGTACCGGCGCCCAGTGCCATTTGAAAACTTTTAAAGTTTTTGTCACGCCCTCTCACAATGTCGGAAGTCGCGGCTAAGAATTCTGCATTGAGCTTCGGTGCTTGTAAAAATTTACAATTGGACGGAACCAAGTACTTCTTCATAAGGTCCGACTTTTCTTCCCTTGGAAGTCCTTTCCTTAATAAAGGGAGCCATAGGGTGGCCAGACTGTCATGGATGGGCTCACCATATTCAGGTGTATCTGAGGTAGAAGCACCCAGTGCTGATAACAGTTCAGGGTCTAGGCATGGTTGAGACGGGATCTCAGACGAGGACGCGGCGGGCGCCAGTCCGGCGTTGTGCGGCAGCGGCGCCTCCGTCAAAGACGGCTGCGGTGGCACCTCCTCTAAGGCAGGTGACGGCGATCGGATTTGCCTTGGTTCCTCGTTAAACGTGGCATTTACCGTTTCTTCCATGATTGTATCTAAATTAGAATAATCATGTTACTGTAATTTAATTTCTATAATTGTGCCGAATAATGAGGGTACTTGGATAAGATATTGTCTCGCGGACAATAATTTCAGATAAACGTGTAAGACCATTGGAATTCACGTATTTTCTGCTTTATAATATCACAAGAAGCTCGCAGCTAAATGTGTTATCGCAATTGACTCGCAGTCAATCCCGATTTTACCCAAAGAAATAATTTTTGTTTACACAAACATACCTGCCAGATTTTCTTCGTCTGACGACTGTATAAGACATTGTACACGTCGTCGTTTCTTCTGTTTTTCTTCCAATTTCCTTATTTTTCGTTGATAGTGCAATATTTTATCCTCTGCACTGCGTTTTAACATTTTTGATAAAAGCGCGTGCGATCGTTGCCTTGCACAAAAAAGGAATGAGCGTACGCGCTAGTGACAGGCGCGAGTAGGGAAAGATATCGACGCAACTCGATGTTTTAATCGAGTGAAATCTCTAAAAATGTGCAAAAGTTGCCTGTAAACTAAGGAAACTACCTTGTTAATATACTATAATTTGAAGAATGAATTGACGAAAAATAATTCTGTATGGGCCGTGATTTACCTCATGTATTTTACAACAAGAAAAGAAATATATTTACTGAGTAAGTACCTATTTAAGTATTATTTTCTATTCAATTTCCTGTTGGGTAACTGCTTAGTTTTGTAAGATACGACAACTTACACGTAGCTTAGTGAAATGTAGACAGAATAACTAGATTTATTTTAGGAAAAAGATTTACCTAATGTACATAAGTGTTATAGGTACCTCTAAGTTGTATTTATTGTTAGTTTTATTCTGTTAATTGTACTTTTCTTTCTTTTATTGTACTTTTCTTTGTTAATCAAACGTAGATAATGTTCCTAGCTAAGTACTTATCTTCAAAAATAAATAGGTAAAAATTATATATTATGACAAAACAAAAGGTTTCAGGTTCAGGAACAAGGCTTAAAAGATTAGTCAAGCAAGCAAGGCAGTAGGTACGTAAGTACGTAGTTACGTAGATACCTGTACCTACGTAGTTGCTACCCAGAGATAACCGCCGAACTGCTATCGGACATGACGTTAATCATGATACTTAATAAGTATCTGATAAAACCATAAATAAAGAATTGATCCAGATTGATTGTGGTTTCTGATAAGTTCTCGAAAACACAAATATTTTTGAGTTGCTATCTATGTACATACCAAATTACCAACAATCTATATTAATACCTAGTTAGATCAATAAAACTTAATAAAATCAACAAAACTATTTTTTTAAAAATCGAAACATGTATGAGTCACGCTCACGCTGTATTTATTTACCATGCTACCTGAAACCGTATTATGAACCAAGATGGCGCCGTTTTGCGCGCGAAATTCTAATAATGCGCATTTTAATCCACAGCACAAGGACACCGAGGTTCCACATTATAATAAACATACCAAGTTATTTGTTCACAATAGTGCACGGAATTTAATACTTAGTATGGATAGCTCATGGTTCACTTTACAGTGTGCGCTGTATAATCTTGCCAGGCTGTGTTAGCTTATTTTATTGTTGCTTTACAGAGGAATGTTTATTATATTTCTTCATTCCTTGCTGTTTATTTTATCTATCTACATAATGTTGTTTCTCAGTTAGCACTTCTCTAGCCAAGCAAAGATTTCAAAAGTAATCTTTGTGTCCAAGTCATGAATACGAAAGAATTACATAAAGTACCTATTCAAAATGGCGCATATCAGCGCCATTTTTATATAATTTTATTATATGTATACCTACAAAAAATATCTGACAGACAATCCACACAGCATCATCTAGCCCCAAGCTAAGAGAGCTTGTGTTATGCGTAGTAAAACATACACACATAATTATTTTTTAAAAACGTGGTACTCAATGTGACTAACTCAATGTTAAAAACGTGTTACAACACAACTGACTAGGTAACAATTAGTGGATAAGGTGAAGGTAAATAAACAAAGAATTTAACAGAAAAATAAAAAAAAATAGATTTCATGCTCTTAAATTATTTTTTTCGAATGGGCTACATACAATGATCATTAGAGCAGAGCGTTACCGGACTGAACTTAAAGTTTTGTGCCACAGAGCGATGTCCTTTGAAAGCAAAAATAGATACTACAAACATAATGTTTTTAAGTGTAGAAATAGAATCTTCTATAGGCAGAATAGTGGTAAATGCGCAAACAAGTAGGTATAACCTAGAGATTAAAACTGTAAATATGCGCCTATATTTGTGTAAAAACAAATAGGTAACTGCGCAGTATTTTGTCATAAACATTATCAGGTGAAAAACAACTTAAGTAGTAAAACACTGACCTAATAACAATAATATTGTTGTGAAGAGGTCAAATTATGTAAGATACTTATATAATTTAACCTACATAATGTATTTTTTACCTTTAACTTCCGTATCTTTTCTTATGTTCATCTCATCACATACATAGTTCCACTATCTACATACATTTTATGTATATCCTAAACTTTAGCTCCTAATTGTTACCCAAGAATATAATATGCATTGCTAATATTGCATTTTGTTTTAAAATTATAGAGATGGGCCTACATAATAATGGGGTAATTAGGGGTAATTAATTACACCCCTTGGGTTTGTGAGTGACTGTATATGCGGTTGTTATTATTTAATTGTTTGTAGATTTTTTATAATTAGGTATTTATACTTACCTACGAATGGCAAGAATATAAGTAATATATATGTTAAGTTGCTGTACCTAAAGAGATCTCTCGCCATACCTCAGTTACATACTGTTAGTCACTCCAGCTTTAAGTTGCTCTAACTAATCTATTTTGAAGTGGGCCGAACTTACTAGGGACGAATACGGCATAATTCCAAATTATTTAGTAGTAGGTACTTTGCGTTTAAAAGAATATGCATGATGAAATTTCTTGCCTCTTTTCTCTAAGTTGTTTGAGAAACTCAAACAACTGACAACCAGAACTACCTTTCACCATTTCGAAATAAGCGCGAAAATATGTCAGGTAGAGTCTGAGATTACTATTTTCGTAGCCGACCCGATGGTTTGTTGAGTCTCGAGAGTTAATACTAATACTATAATGATATTACTGGCAGTCTGGCAGTCGGGTGGTTGATCGAGCGTGGTGTGGAGGAGGTAGATAGAACACGCGGTGGATGCGTGATAGTGCCGTGAGCGCGAGTGGGAAAGGTAACACGAGAGAGAGGGGGACACAAAGAAAACATCTGCGATGCGGGTTGCGTTGCGTGTGGATCTGATTTAATACTTTTTACAGCTGGTCTATTTTAGCGAGAGCATTGAACATCAGTGAATCCACAGGGAGTTGTGGCACTTGGCAACGGTTTTAGGATTCAGTCATCATTCTTTATGCTGCAATAACATGCCCTTCGGATCCAAAATTTTTGATAGACATTTTCGTAGGTAATCATAATTTCATTTTAGTGTCGTTCGTTCGATACCGTACTATCGTTCCCATGTTCTCTTTGTTCACAGCAGTAGCATTGACATTGTATTATATAAAAGGTCTTATTTCTGTAGACTGAGCTGTCAGATTCGACTCAACCTCTGTTCATTTCCGTTGGGAACAAACAAAGGATGTGTGGTGTGTGCGACTTTTTGCGTGGAGGTTGAATCGCGCTGAGTATAGCGGTTAGGTCGATGACCTGCTTGTTGGGCCACGCTTGATTCAGGACACGGGGCGCATGCTGCCAAAGCGACTCTGTAGTTGCAGACAGTTTCACTTTTCGATGCCAAAGTTCGAAAAGAAAGTTGAAATTTCGCTCATCTATCACTTTCGTCAGATTAGCAAATCAGACACTTATCGCCTATAACATAGAAATGAAGTTGTGTATTAAAATTGTTTAAGATTTTTTAATTTCTCTCCTACCTAACTATATTTATTTACTTCGAACTAACAACAAAGGATACGCGCCTGCAAACACAACAAAGAACACATACATAAGGCATCACCAGTCGTAATATAAATTAATATAATATAACAATGTTTTTAACATGAAACCTACCTAACATTAACATACCTACTCGGATTATATTTCTGAGCAGAACAATAGTCGTTAAAATTCAATTACTATCTACTTAGTAAGTTGATTCCTAAATTGTCAATGAATTACGTATGTGATCATTATTATCATTGCGATGACATTTGACTTCGAGTAGGTGCTTACTTACATATCTTACTATCACAACATTAAAATAGTCATTATGTAGGTTAGGTACACTACCATTAAATTGCATACCTACTTGTTACATCATTTTTGATTTGACGCAATCAAACATACGTAACATTAATAGGAACAAAGACAGTTCTTTCTTTTTTTACCAACTCAAATGATTTTGATCTCCCATACGTTTTTCTTTTTACACAGAAGCTATCATCTTTAGAACGGCAATTTGTCTGGCACCATCATTATAATCTCCTGCCTTCCATGAAAACGCATCTTCAGAAACAAAACGATTGTTTTCTCCGAAATTGTTCTTCATAACTTCACTTCAATTATTATTTTTTTCAATCCTACCGGTATCAGCATCATTAGCTTGTGCAATAATATGTTACATTCGTGAAATAATTTAGGCAACCCCTTTTCTCTAAAGGATTGTCAACTTTGTGTCTTCAAAACTAGACATGTTCCTTAGGTACCCTTATTGAATCCTCACCCTCACAACGTGATTAAATTATTGAAGGCTAATAACCAGTGAAATCAGGCTGTAAGTAATGATGAATTTGACGATGAGTCATTTTCGCGCCTTGGAAAGGTACTTATCAATAAACGTTATCACACCTAACTCTACTATGTAAACATCAATTGAACCTAGGCACCTATAGAAGACATTAATTGTTGCATTCGCGCATGCGCCGCCGGCCGCGTGATCATCACATTCATCACGCACGACCACGTGGGAGTGATTTCAAATCATCAACTTCTATTATTTACATTGTAAGTTGTAAATGATTAAATGCAACTGCAGTGTTTCCACATTTTATGTCTGTAATTCATCAAATCTTTGTTATTGTAGATAGAAGAGCCTATTTATTTTGTCGTCAAGATAATCAGTCACTCGGAACAAATATAATATACACTAACTATATTTTATATCCATACATTATTTTTTTTCTTTCGTATGTCGATCCTATGCCTTTAAAACTTTGATCATTCATTAACTGCTTAACTCGGGGCTAGATTATGCTGAATGGATTCATGATGTAATGTCCATCATTATATATTATTTATTTTACTCAATCAATATTTCGCGTTACCACTTCGACTGTTAAATACATTTTACTTTTACCTTGGTATTTTTTTTTAATTTTGTATGATGTTAAGTAAATAATCTTTATTATTTAAAGACAGTTAACCTTGAGTTTCTCATGGTCACGCTAGGTAAGCAACGCAGTTACGCACCGGTCGATGTAGTGTACAATAACACTGCTTCATTACATTCCAAGCAACACGTCATGATCTCCCATTGACACCTTATCCCTTCGCATTGTATTACAAACAGACAAACAGATCGCTATCGTCATAACCTTTTATTCATAAATTTTAATTTATACGTAGGTTAGTGTCGGTTTATAAAGTTAGGTACGGTATTGGAAAATAAACAACAATGTTCATTGGTAGGGAAGGTAAATAGCAGAATACAAAGTTGTATGCACGACAGTGTCAGAAATTTGCTTCATTTGAATTTACAATAATACAATGTATGTTTGGTATTATACGCGGGTGAAGCTATTTGTCTTTAATTTTATTTCCCGGACAATCCACACAGCATCATCCAGCCCCAAGCTAAGCAGAGCTTGTGTTTAATTAAGTGTTAATTCCCTCTGAATATCGTTCAGTTCTCTTCTGCCTTTTAAAATTGTGCAACACTTCTGGTCTCACGGGTTTTTAACTTGAAATAATGTTTCATTAGAGTCAAGGCTTAACTTTTTACCTTGAAACCTTTTCGAGAATAAACTTCGGAGTCCGAAGTTTATTCTCGAAAAGGTTTCAAGGTTTCAAAGGTCCGAAGTTCGGACCCAACAACATAACAACATTATTAAGTTTTTAAATAACGTAGGTACATACAGTCGATTTAGGAACTGTTGCATTTCAGGGGTTAAGATTTTGAATAGAGGTTCCTTTTGCTTAAAAACCAAATATTAAATTAGCTGTGTCAACTGTAATGACATTAATAAGTCCATCACATTTTCTGTGCCGGCACCTCCATAGTGAAATTATGGGGATCCTGTTTAACTTGATTAAATTACCATGTTCAAACTACTCGCCATCAAAATATAATCACTGGCTCCAACGCTGGCTTTCTCTTTATGAATTGCCAAACAAATTGCCTGAAGCTTATTTTGTTATTATATAGTTATCCTATAATTATCTAGCTAGAAAATACTAGGTGTGCAATGCAAGGCTAGATTCATCATATGGATATCCAAAATATAAAATTACCAGACTCGGAATTAACTAGGTCGATACCATTTCAAGAGCTACAAAAAATTTAGTACAAAAATTCTCACAAAATAATACAATAGAAATAGTGTTCTAAACCAGTTTAAGTTAATTGTATTGCACCCAAACCAAACGTAGTCTCACAAAAAATATAGAAGCCCGACTTAGGGGTCACCTTGGTGCACGAACTGCCTCGTTCTAATAATCTACACAAGTCGTGATCTCATAAAAACCAGCTTCGTTTTTGTAGACTTATATTTCGTTTCTTTGTTCTAGATATGCGAGAAGTTGGAAATAGGCGCTGAAGCGGACTATTTCGGACTCCGCGTGTCCCCCGGATCAGGCCCCTCAAGATGGCTCAACTTGAGGAACCCCCTCGATCCGCACCGCATCCCGGGGGGTCGCCTCGACCTCCGCGTTAAGTTCTGGGTCCCACCGCACCTTCTCATCAACGAACCCACCCGCCACCAGTTCTATCTTCAAGCTAAACTCGACCTCACGGAAGGCAGATTGGTTGTAGCTGATCTAGAAGTCGCGAGAAAGATCATTGCATACATCGCGCAAGCAGAGACAGGAGACTGCGATGCTGAGGTTCCACCCAAACATATTTATGAGGAGTGTGACAAGATCGGCCCGCAAGGCGAGAAGCCAGAAGACCACGTCGATAAAATAATCGACTATCATTGCGAGATAGCCGGGATGAGAGCGTCGCAGGCCGAGTACAGACTACTCAAAGAAATCTCGAATTTGGAATCATTTGGAGAAGAGCTGTTCTTCTGCAAGCCGATCACACAGAGCAACAACGCTCACAATCTGTACAGTCACTTGTTATACCACATGCAGCAAGCCGAGGAGCCGCGCGCGAGAGACGGCCAGGAGATCGACGGCAGCGCGACGGTCGGCTGCCTGGCGACCGGCCAGCACGTAGGAGGCTGCGGCTGTAGGCTCAGCACTAGCGTGGGAGTCGGCCCGCACGGCATAGTGGTCTACAGACCTGCCTGTAACGGAGAACAAGAGATTGGAGTTGAGAAACAAAGGTAAGAACAGATTTGATCAGGAAGATCAGGTTAGATACTCTACTACCTTTACATAGACATTTTTTATAGCTTTGTTCGACTCCACCCATCTTTTATTTAATTTAAACTAGACTTAATTTCAAGTCCGTTGATTGATTAATTTACCGGAGTGACACATAGTGACATATTCACAGTAGGCCTGTGCAGTGGGAACCAATATGACTCACAGGTAAAATGAAAAAAACCTGAACCCTAGTTATTTCCTAGAATTCCTAGTAGACAAAGGTTGCATTGGCCGTCCAGTGTTTCCTTGATATAGGTAATTGTTATTGAATGTATAAATGTATCTACAGCTCAGTGACATTTCATGATTTCATCATTTTGAACGTTTTTGTCAAGGTTACTGTTGCTAAGTTGGATTTATAAGCTGAAAAAAAATTCTAGATAATGCTGACTAGTTATTTTACCACTATTTGCTGCAGAGTTAACATTCACAATATGTATTTAAAGGTCCTCAATTATTCGAGCTGCCAAATCCGCATTTTAGCTGAAAACACAAGAGTTGCAGGTTTTATTTTGTTCACATAAAGCTACACAAATACGGTTGAAACAGGTAAACCTACATAAAAATACACAGTCATGTTTACTTGAGCCAGCCGATTTCATGTGATCTTAGCAGATTATGATTATTACACAAACTATGCTTTATTAGTGTCAAAAAACATCTTGTACCTTTCTATGCATAGGTAGCCAAGTTTTATTTGTTCAAGATTAATATTTTTAGTTATTTGTCTTAGAGTTGAAGAAGTAAATCTGAATAGATGAAGGTAAATAAAATGCAGCATGCATTAATATATGCAAAGGTTATGTATATGAATTGCGTCAAACTTTTCTAAATAACACGTGATCATTGTGAATTACTTTACATTTTCCGTTATAACGAGTTTTAGTATAACTCTAACATCAGGTTTTAGGAATAAATAACATTTACTTTAACTTAATATCAAATAAATCTATTGGCTGGTCATACTTGTTTCGAATTTGAAATTCTAATCTATCTTCTCGAAGCACCTTTGCTATCAGGCTCTTAAACATATTTTCAAATTGATGAAGTAACACTACTCACTTCATAATTTACGTCAATATTTAGAATAATATTGCCTAGTGACTGACCAAACCACTCCATGTCATGTATGCCAGGTATCGCTCGAAACATCGAAGACCCCTAAGCAGATGCCTAATACTAAAACACAACACAAACAATAGACTATTTTTGTGCTTCTATATTTTCGGGTCATGTTAATCTCAGAAGAAACTTCTAGTCTTTACGAGATAATCATTTATAACAATATTGAATTATAAATAAATCACGAGACATAGTTTTTGTAATGGATGGAACATACGTTGTTTTTGCATTTTCGTCTCATTGCACAACCGTGGCTTAACCCGAATGTTCCTTTCACCTTTGTCAGCAAGCGATGCGACCCCTTGAATAGTTTCTTGAGTCTTAAAAATAGATACACGTGCGTCATTCATGATAGACTTTGATGGGCAGACTTTTGACTTCAATTCCATTCCAGCGAGTATTCTTCGGTGTTTAAACATCTACTGATAATATAACCGTATACTTTCTAAAACCGTCTTAAACCATCTCTTTTTTTCCAGCATACCCTATACCGCAATCATCCGCGCGCAGTCCGTTCGCCGCCTCTTTCAAATGACGTACGTCACGGGGGAAGGCAACGAAGCTCCGCTGCACGTCAAAATGGCGACATCAGGGCAGGCCGCCGCGCTCTACCGCGCCGTCACTGAGAAGCACGCCTTCTACTGCTGTGAGACTGTCAGGAGCGATGTTACTGAGCAGTTCATTAGAGATCTGAAGGTAACGGTCTAATTCATTATCTTCATCTTTGTCCTGAACGAAATGCAACGCCCTTACTGTACCTAGCCAAAATCGGTGGACGACATCGAGCGATTCTTCATCAGTATTATCTATTTCTTCATCATCTTGTTAGTCCTTAAAGTGTCTTGGTTACTTTGTTTATTAGTCATGAGTACATTGATCAGACAGGTTCTTTCTTTAATATAATTTGTTTCTATTGCAAGCAGACGGTAATTAAACGCAATAATCAATTCAATGTAGCATAGACTTGTTTTTCGGGAGTGGCAATGACTACATGTAGATTTGGAGCTACTTGTTGCTAATTAGGTTAACTAAACCTCTGACACTAGACAGGGATTAGCTAATTAGGGTAGAACAGACATTTAACGTAATATTAAATAAAAAAATTATAATACATATGAGTTTTAAAAGAATTTTACTCATATAGAGGTAGAACTAAACCAAAGTTCTAACAAAACAACAAACGTCACACATAGACGTATAAATTAAATAATTTATTACCTAGTAATAAACTTAAATCACCTTTAATTTTGACTTTAGTCCGGGGGCGTGTCATGTGACCTAGTATGGTCATTTTGAATAATTTATCGGCAATTACGAGGCCCTTCTGAATAATTTAGTCAAAAATTATTCAGTTGTTATTGTATTGACCACATAATTACGAGCCTCTACTTTACTTGATACATGACATAGGTAGGTACCTATCTGCGCCATTGTGTTGATTCTTTATAGCATTATAATTACTTGATAATGTTTTGCTATTTGAGCTCATGAATTATGCTCGTAAAATATGATTTTCTGTCCTATGTCTATTTTCACCAAAAATCCCTAGTGTTTTTTTGTTACATTGTTTTTTATAAATATTAACAGGTGAAAGCCACATTGCCTAGTTTATCTTATTTTCTTTAGTTTATTGTAAAATACGTCTTCTTTACTGCCAGCCATTTTTCCCCATTCCTAATGAATTCAACTTCAACTTCTTGTTTATGGCGCCGCCTGCTTTCCAACAGTTCGGCTAACTATAAATAACTCACATGTTTGTTTGGGTGCCATTAAAAAAGAAAAGAAAGTTGAACTCTTATTTGTTTTAACATGTACTTGTTTGTTACGGTGCCATAAAAAAAGAAGTTGAAGTTGAACTCTTGTTTGTTTCAACATGCACTTAGTTTCCGTCGGCATATCTTCGTATTGTCGTTATCGGTATTAGTGTCCGCCGCTAATGTATATTGTGTTATGGTTCCAGGGCACCATAGCGTCTATCTTCAAGGACTCGTCGACGCTGGGCCGTCGCTACGTGTTCGACATCGTGCGCACGTGCCGCGAGGTGCACGACCGCGCGCGGCGCGCGCAGCACCACCGCACGCGACACGCCTCTGGGACGGATCGCAAGGTACACCACTTGAGATCATCAATACATAATTGTCATCATCATCATCATCATCACCAGCCTATAATAGTCCACTACTGGACATAGGCCTCCCCTAATGACTACATATACATAGTATAAAGTCAAACTCGCTTCCCGCTCTCTGTCCCTATGAATCCTTAGATGTTTACAACTAAGTGTATAAAACCACTACGTTCTACAACTAAATAAATAAATAAATAAAAAGCCTTTTATTCCAGAACCTTATAAAACATTGATCAATCATTACCACTATTCATGCATTATAAAGAAATTGATTGTAATTAATTAAATATGTATGTCAAGTATAATATAATTTTTGTTTAAGATTTATTAAATTAATAACAGCTTAATATTAGGTATATTATATAGTATGGATTGATAAGTATTAATATTTTGTATGTAGTTAGGACCCCTTTCGGGTATAGGCCTCCTCCAGCTCTATCCAGTATTTGTGGTCTTCTCTTCTGCGACGCTCGACCAATTTTGTGTTTTCAGATTTTTTTTTTATTCGGCTCGGATCTCGCATAGTTCTATGACGTCGTATTTAAGGCGAGGTATTCCTGCAGCTGTAGGCATTTTGTCCTGTCTAAAGTTGCGCGCGAAATACTTAGCGCAGATGCAGCGCCAACGACATAGTATAGAAATAAGCAGTAGCATAATATTATTTCACTTTAGAAACGCTGTTGCTATGATCAAACTTTGTTAATAGTTTTCAGTTAGAGTTTCGTAAATAAATGAAGTTGTTACAACTTCATCTCTATTTATGTTTCTTAATATAGATAATGAATTAATAATAAAGTAATTGATCCCAAGATAACCAACCAAACCAAGAACGCTGAAAAACGTCTGGACCAGACCAACAAAAGGCATAGTTAATTTCCGAACTTCGTTTTTTAAGTACCTACAAAATTTGAAATAAATACTCAAATAAAGAAGACAAAGAAGCAAATAGAGAACATTCGCTTCTATGATTTAAAATTTTGTTTGAAATAAATACAAAGGGTATCAAATAAAACAATCATAATAAAATATTATTATTTTCTCAAAATTCTCCAATATTCAATTCTAGCGTGCTTGTACCCGGTTAGTGGCTCAGGAGATGATAAGGCTATGGACATCACATAATTATTTTTTCCATTTGTGGTAAGGCTAGGAAGTCTATAATTTACATTTTCATCTTGAAATCACAACGATATTCGGATCGATGGGTTCGAACCTACAATTCTTTTTTCGACCTTTTTCAACGTATTTTACTTAGTATGAAACTTAGGCGATTTTCAAAACCTGTTTTGAATTGTCGAATTCCATACCTTTGATTTGAATTGCTCTCAATGAAAAAGTCTCATTGTATGAAAATTTGTTTTATGACCATATTTCAAAAAGTTTAATTTTTACAGACTTCTCTATATTTTTTCTGTAAATTATAAATCTATATCTACAAACGCATAGTACATTTTACATCGATCACTCTGCAATCTTCGGAGATAGGGGGTTGGTGGGGGAATGGTTAATTTTTTGACCATTTATTACATTTCACATCGATCGCTCTGCAATCTTTGGAGATAAGGGGGGGAATGGTCATTTATTCGACCTTTTTCTAAATATTTCAAAAAGTATAAAATTCATCAAAATTTCAAAATCTGTTTTGGAATGTGCAAATTGAAACCTTTCATTTGATACCCCATTCGACTCTGTAGGGTCCCATTTCAATATTCAATTTCAAAATTTGTACCTACTGAAAATCTTTATTTTGATTTTTCATTTTTTCATTTTTGCCGACCAGAGCGAGGTCGGCGCATTCTGCAGTGTTCGGGGAACTTCGGGAGGCTCGGCCGTCCGAGAACGCCCGAACACTGCATCGATATGCTGCACACTTCGGGCTGCGTTTATTCAATAACTATTCTTACTCTTTATCTGTTTATATCAATTAGGTACCTTAGTAGTTTAAGACACAAAAATTTTGTTTTATCACTCACGTAATAAAAAACGTAAAGTATGTAACCAGAGGAATGTAACATTCGAGTCAAATCCTCAAGGGCTTAACGAATGTTAATATTTAATAACTAGAATAAGTTTTTCAAGAATAAATAAAATAAAAAAAATAAAAAATATTTTCATAATTCGCCACCCCCACCGAATACATAATATGGTAACCGACTATTACTATAGAAGTGTTTTTATTTGAAATAATTGTTTCTGAGGTGCGATTACACCTTGTGAATTTTTTTCAGGCAAATCGTACCAGTAGTTCTTGAGATAGGCTTTTTGTAATGGGTTTAACTTTTTTATTAAACGAAAAATAAAAACAACTCTTTGATCCGAACAACATCGCAACAGGTTAATACTCACTCCTCGATATCTCGCTTTTTATTGTAAGATGTGATTGCGGTTTTATTCGGGAAAAAAAGATAAAACTTATTTTACGTAAAGTAGAAAACGCTCTTATTCATGTTTTAATTGCAGTTTTTTACTATATAATAATTTAAAAAATCTGAAAACAAGTAGCGGAGCCATAATAGAATAAGAATATAGGTATAGCGCACGGTTTAATTATTGAATATTTCATCTGGGTCCCTAACTATGGTCATCACAGAAAATTTAGCATTTTAATGATAAAAAAAAAATTCAAATCGGTCCAGTAGTTTCGGAACAATTCAAACAAACAAACAATCAAATCTTTCCTCTTTATAATATTAGTATAGATAAAAGAAACCTATTAACATGTAATAAAATTATAGATTAAAAACTAGAGGTTAGCAGCTCGGGGGGAGTGCCTTGCCTGAGTTTTTACTTTTCATAACCTAAAACGTCTTTGATTTGATGGTAATCGATATCCATGTGTAAAATCTGCGATAGTAAACTTTCAGCCATCTTGGATTTGAAAATGGACATCTTTTTCGTAATCTACGTGTTTGATTTAGTCGAAAACGATACCCATATAAGTGGGTGTTAGGTCACACAGCACAGCTCGCTTCGCTCGCCGCAGTGCTTCACCCGCTTGCTGGGGGGGGTCGTGGGGGTCACAGCACGTCTCGCTTCGCTCGCCGTGCTATTCTCCTTAGTCGCATTGCAGCTGGCTTCGCTCGCCGCAATGCTCCACCCGAAAAAAAAGGTCAAATTTGGCCAATTTTCGGTTTTTTATAAAAAAAGAGGGTCTGGGGGGTCATAGGGTTCAAACTTTTTTTGGAGTTCAAAATGATTTCTTCTCCTCTACATAACTGTGAAAAAATTTTTCTTCTAGGTCGATCCGTTTGGGAGATACAAAAAGGGGGGTGAAAATGTGGGTGGAGGGGGGGTGTTTTTTTTTTATTTTTCAACACTAGAAGAAACCTTCTATACGACTCCGCAATCCAAATTTTTCTATAAAGACTATTTCCGGTAGCAACTTCAAAAGGGGCGGTCTGGGGGCAAAGGGAGGGGGGAATTTTTGCCTGCCTTTGAACTATTTGACCCCCTCTATACAACCCCACAAAAAATAACATTCAGTATGGCTCTGTTTGGGAGCCCCCCTAAAGGGGGGGGGGGGAGAAGGGGCAAATTTGGAAAAGTCGGAATTTTCCTTAGGTCCCCCCGATGCCCTCTATACGATTCCGTAAAAAAAACCATACCTATGATGGTGGAGGGGGCTCCACCATCAAGGAGAACAATTATGTCAATGCTTTATAGATATATAAAATGTTAATGTAGTTAACTAAATATTATTGGCTTCAATAAATCATTCCAGTAAGTAGATAATATATTTTTAAACTAGAACAATAACCTTTATTAATTTTCTGCCTTACATACCGATGATTTTATACTATGGCACTACGACCGTCACATATCATGTCAAAGGTTGAAGTAAAATTGAATCTAACGCCATTGTGTCAGAGACTAAAATTGCATAACAAATGAAACATTTACGTACTTCATAAATTAGCGGAAAAATTGACATAGGTCCGTCGTCTGTAAGCGCCAGAGCGCGACTGATCGTGTCTGCCAAGCCACCACGCTTGTGAATTTTGTAGTTATTTCAAAATAGTGATCTTGAAAATCATTTTATCAGGACAAACTCTGCGAATTTGTCTAGAAATAGTTACTGTCTTTAATTGAGTACAAAAAAAAACTTAAAATATCACATAGTTTAGTCATAATATTGAAAAAACATTTCAAAAAGGGGTAACTTCGAGATTTTTTTTTCCCGAGCGAAGTTTATAAAATCTTGTATCTGAATGCGAATTTGACTAGACTAAATCCTTAACTATTACATATCTTTTTTACAGAATTTTTAATCAGTATTCCTACATCTCAGATGGTTTTGAAAACCACAAAAGTGCGGCCTCTGTTGGCCTACCTGGCCTTAATATATTTAAATGTTTCCATTCTATGTTCATAAGAAAGTGATCTTGCGTTGTAAGTACATAAATATAATAACACTCTCCTTATTTTTATATGAGCTGGAGAGTACGTTCTACAACTACAACTACGCAATGGACCTACTAGCAGTCCGCCCCGGCTTCGCATGGGTATTCAACACAATTTCAAAAGTATTTACACACACGTTGGGTTATATTAAGGAAATTTTCATTATATAGCCTATTTTCTGAGTGTGAAAGTATTTTTCAAATCGGTCCAGTAGTTCCAGGGCCTATTCAATTCAATCAAACAACCAATTAGTATTAATAAAACAAAGTCACTTCCCGCTGTATGTCCCTATGTATACTTAGATGTTTACTACCGACTACGCAATTAATTTTGATGCAGTTTTGCATTCTTATAAGCATTGCACCCATGCGAAGCGGGGCGAGTCGCTAGTAATCAATAAAGTAATTTTCTTAGCGTCAACACCGAGACAAGCTTCTCTTCAGCAAGCCGCTGTTAACCGCTGAGGTCTGTCAACACATAGACAGACAACTTGACACTATTTAAAGACACGCATAGCAATATGATAAATAATGCCATCTATGGCGCTCATTAGGTGAGGCCTATTTCCAGCAGTGGACTAATTATAGGATGATGATGATAGCAATATGGGAGTGACCAGTAAAGACGAGTATTTTACACTAAACTAAAGAAAATAAATATACGTAGACTAGGCAATATGTCAATAACGGCTTCCCTGTTCATTTTTACGATGAACAATGTAACAAAAACGCATAGCAATATGTTATTATTCTTCTAAATGTGGGTTATTATTCTTCGCGTCGTTTCCTGTCATTGTATTCCGTTGTGGTTCAAAGGTTAAACTCTGTAACCCTCGTTGAGATGACAAATAAGAAAGCTGCTGTTGCCATGGAGATACCACTCCTTGTGACTGTATTGTCTTAACATTTAGCAGGGCAACCTCTCTCTATGAAATAAGAGATTCCTTGTCCAAACCGTGTGACGTCACAGTGTGTTCCAAATACGAATTTGTTTACCATGATTAGAGTTTTGAGTTTCCAATATTTCGGCACGGTGTAATTCGCCATGATCACAGAACAACTTTAGTGTTAACCACGATAGTTTCAAAAGTTTTAACGATTTTGTTCGATTCCACGCCGCTGTCTTGTCATATCTGTGAAACACGTTGGGATTGCCGATAGTGAATAAAGGCCCTGTACTGAGTTCTGTAATGTCATGTGATTTTATCATACAGAGATTAGATAGCCTCCTTTGTTTCTGTAGCCTAGATTTCCTCAGCTCTTATGCTCTTAACCTGTATTTGCATTTTTAGTGTGCAGTCGTTCTTTTATGCTGTCACTTGTTAACTTTATCCCTTAAAACTTTCATGATTAATAATAATAAACACTAAAATTCAAAATCTCTTGAATATTTTTTATTATAATAACGGTTTGAACGTGGAGTAACTGCAGGCCTTGGTAGGTAGGGCCTTGTTAAGTTACAACAAAAAATCTAGCTTACTTGTACAAAATCTAAACAGCAAGACGTTAAGGCTGTGACACGGATGAATTGCCCAAAATCAAACGTATTACCAAACTGATTAGTTATTTGAGCATATTTTTATTATGATCTGCATTATTTGTATTAAAATTGTATTTACCTTAGTTCCTACCACGAAATTTAAAAAAATAAATTAGAAGGAATCTATAATAGTTAAATAATAGTAGATCGTGGTGAAATATGCTCAAATTGGCTGGGAAATTCATCGGCGTCGGAGCCTTGTAACATATTACCCTAGTTACTTTACCATTTCGCTGCACATTTTTCATAATAATCATCTACAGTATTAACAGTCTGTCTGTTTGTAACAGGAGTCCCGAGCTCGGTCCCGCAGCGCGGGCGGGCGCGACGCGCTGGCGTGCCGCGTGTGCATGGACCACGCTATGGACACGCTGTTCCTGCCCTGTCGACACGTCGTCTGCTGCAGCGAGTGCGCACCCAGGTCTGTACTTATTTATTAAAAAGAGAAAAAGAAATAAATAAAGAAAATCATTTATTTGGTTCCCAAAAGAAAACTTAAGGACAAAAATAAAACTTAAAATAAGTAAAATAATCCTAAAATTATATGTACCAACAGTGTATGAACCAAAAATGTTGCTTGACAGGAGTCGAGCAACGCTGGTTTTCTGGTAGGACCTTTCGTGTTCGCGTGTCTACACTGACATTCTACAACAATTAAAAACAAATAAAATACAATTTTAATCAGGGCTAAAGTATTGTTCAACACGATTAATAACTTGGTGTCCGCCGGCTTCGCACGGGATTTAACAATCAAATAAAATTTAATTTTTCATACGGAACCATAACTTTTTTGAAAATATTCTATAGCTGTTCATCACGGTATTTAGGATTCTAATGGAAAAAAGAAAAGAATTTTTCAAATCAGTCTGTTAATTTTGGAGCCTATTGAATTTAAACAAACATACAAATAAACAATCAAATCTTTCCCATAATATTAGTATGGATATGGATAAGGCAATGCCAACAATACACACAATAAAACATTAACAAATAATACAGTTATAAAATCTTAGTAAGTATAGAGCATGTACTTCTTTTTAAACTTTCACGATTTGTTAACATATTAAAGAATAATTATCGGGTATTTATCGCGTACCTTTTCTTTTTATTTTCCCCTACGTTTCCATCGCGTTGCAGCGATCGTGGTCACGGGGCTGGAAACGTAGGGGAAAATAAAAACAAAAGGTACGCGATAAATACCCGATAAATATTCTTTAACATGTACTTCTTGTAGGCATGCACAACATAACATAACATAGGGTGAAAACAAACAACAAAAAGTTATACTCTGAAGGGGTTAGGTATATTCTGTAGTTAGTGTTTATAAATAAAAATTGCTGAACAATCGACATTGCGCCATCTTGCATAAAATGGAACATTGTGTGTATCATTAGTTACCTCACCAATTGGCGATTACCTTAATTATTATTTTTTCAAATTATCAGGGTGACGAATATTAACCACTTTCCTCTTCTGTGTTAGTGTACTTATCCTTAGAGGTATTTTACCATTTAACATCACGCAATTTTTATAAATGTATCATTAGTAAATTATTAATTATACTTATCTTGTTGTCCTACATAAAACTTTTCCTCATACTGTTATCTAAACACGGCAAATTCCTAAACAGTTTTTTCCTTGTTACAGATGTAACCGCTGCCCCCTCTGTCGGTGCGAGATAGAAAAGCGCATGCATATCTTCCTGCCGGTGGAATACGAGCGAAGCCAGGGCCTCATCATCAAATGAACAATGCTTGATCGACTGACCTCGACTGACAGTCTCGATGTGAATGGAACCAGAGTGAACTCGGCTAAATCGAGCCTAATAACTTTAGATTGCGGATCTTTGTGCAGAGTTGCTACGGGCAGATAACAGATGGCGTTAGTGGTTAACTTGATTCAAATATCTGATGCAGACATGCAAAAAAAAAGCAATTCCTTTTTTAAAATTCGAAGTTATCTGTCTCGCACTTCATTCTGTTTATGTGATTATTCTTAGATTTGCGAATAAAATGTTATATTAAAACTGAATTATTGAAATCGACCTGGCTCAAAATATGGCCTTCTTAATTAGGAGTATGTAAGTCTTATGAATATTGTTAAGTCTTTTCGCCTTTATTGTGTGCGGTCTAGTCTTATGACTCGGATAAATTGCATTTTTATTGTATGGAAAACATTGTTAGGTACTTATTATTAGGAAAAACGGTAGCCATAAACTTAAATTAAGTTTTTATTAACAAGTCCATTGGTAAAGTGATTCCTTCGTTTTAGAAGGCAGTAGATATTCTTGGTGAGTTACACTTCTACATTTTGGTGAATTTTATTTCTTATTTGAAGAGGAAATGTTTTGTTTATACTGTCTCTAACCAAACACTGCTAATATGCCATTTTCTCTTGTATTAGGTGTTCTTTTTGCGTCAAAATGTTATTTTTATGTAGATTCAGTAAGTAAATTTAGGTTTAAAGAGTTGTAACACCTTTCTGTCTTTAAGATTAACCTAAGTGATAATAACACATAAAAGAAAGAAATAAATCAGATTATGTACTATATTGAGTTTTTCTTACGGAAGTAGGCCTTTAAAATAGATAACTATAACAAAGTTTTATGATATTATTCATATTCCTTAAAACAGTAATCTAGGCAACTACAAAATATTTCCCGTGATTGGTAGGACGACGTGGGTACTGGTTATTGAGGCTCATTCTCAATAATTAATATGATACAGTATTTTTGTAGCATTTGGGAACATAGCTATTTCAAAGTAATCCTAAGTTTTTTCAAATGAAAATGCTAGGGATTCCTTGCGCTAGTTTTGTTCCTTGAACGCAGAAAAAGTTCTAAAATTTATATAGAACGAGTTAGGAGGAACTCGCCTACTCGAAACGATTCACCTTAACAAAGGTAGCTCACTCATAAAAGTTACTCTATGGCTCACTCCTATCTCAATACATTTACACCTCCACCCCTCTTTGCTATCTCAGCTTTCGAAACTGTGACCCTCTGTGACCACATTTTTCTGAAGAAAAAACAAGAATTTTATGCTCTGTGGAGTCTGTTTACTTTTGAATCTATGGTAAATTTTAATGTTGCCTTATAAGAAATCTCTACCAACACAAAGGGAAATGATGGTACAATGGGAAAGCTTTACATTTGCCACACGCTCCGTCTAATTGCGTAGTCGAATTTGTGAAGTAATGACGCTACGAAAAGAATATACCGTACAGTGGCCACACATCTAAGTAAGTTCTACAGAATCTACACAAACCTATATAAAATATAGTTTTGGCCCGCGGCTTCTCGCACGATGTGTTTCCTTGCGGACACATTTCGGTGGCGTTTGGTATTTACATGATAATAAGCTATAAGTATAAGTCTTTAGGTAACTCTATCAATAGAGACTAGAAGTATGCGCTATTGTGATTTAAGACTGATAAAAAATAAAATCCATTTTTGACAAAATTACTATGAATAATAATTTTGATATATTACACGCATCAGATTTAGATCTTAACCTTATAATTTACACCTGAAAGTGAAAGCCTATTTGTCTTAGTACTTAGGCACGTGAGTGAATTTTTTTGACGTGTCCAATACTAAAAATATTTGTTAATTTCCTTATGAAGTCCTGTGTGTGCATATTAAAGGAAATTAAGAACTTTGATTTTCTTTCTTGAATACCTACTAAACGCTAAGAATGAGAGATTTTGTAAAGTTTACACGCGAAGCAAAGGTTTCAAAATAATTTTAACAAAGAAAATTACAATCGAAGAAAATAGACATATTAGGTATATCTAAGAACTACCTAGTATGTACCGATTTAAGATTAAATTATTTTATCAAACTGTAGATTGTTGCAAACAATCTAGAGGTAGTTCAATTGATCCATACTGATCCTGATGCATCCCCAAAATGCTGGCTATATTGCCCCTTTGTATGGCAATGCTGATCAGCTGTGCCAGAACGTATCCAAATATATCATCTCACATCTCACATCGTTTCATCATCGAAGTATTGGGTCATCAACTCAATTTAATTTAATTTACCTCTCACTACTTCTCAAACCAGATGCTCTTTTCTTAAATTTGAAAGACTCAGATAGACTCAGTTTTCAGAATAAACCTACGGATTTTATTACATAGTTTTGTGACGGCTATGATGTTGATGGGTAGGTACCTAATTTTTAAGTAAGCAAAAGACTTGGACGTCGCGAAAGTTTTATTTTGTCAAAAAGCTTGTTTTACAAGTTCCGACGTACAATACTTACTCAAATTTTATAGATAAGTTCATAAATTCATTCACATCTCTCATTTGAAATTCATTCACATCTCTCATTTGAAATTCATTCACATCTCTCGTTTGAATTCCGATAACATCAACGATCGATCACATTTATGTTTAATTAATAATGTAAAACCTGAAAAAAATGTTCATGGCTTTTTTTCTTATGTACCTACGTAAGAGCAAGAATTAAAAACAGTGACAAATTTTTTAATGGAATATTAAATAGGCTTGTTCATTCTACATCCCATAGATTTTGGCTGGCGGCGTGGTGATTTCGTGGCTCGGTGTGGGTAATTTATTATTTAGTGCTAGCAACACTGCCCTCCTGTCCGCACGAACTCAAGATGGCTGCCCGATTTATGTGAACGCAAGGACAAATAGAAAAGTGATATCCGTTTGTGATATTTCAATCTTTAATTGTGATATTAACTTTTTTAGGTGTAAGAATTGTTTAGTGAGTGTGTCTTTTAAAGTTTTCGTGCAATATCTGTTGAGTTTTTATGGTTATAAAGTAGTTTGTGCGAATTTACGATCGGATGTTTAAAAAATGTTCTCCGTTGAATTGTGATTATTTATGCAGTGATACACCTTTCTGGATCGCTATGAAGCTGGTGCTTGGATGATAGTAACTAACTCACGTGAGTACAGTTTTATTTAATGTGTATTATAACTTTGTAGGTCAAAAGTTGTGTGAAAAATTTCGTCACTAACCTAGATGACTAAATCGGGGGCTTCCTAAGTGGCGTGGCGGTTTGTTTGAGGGGCGCCGGGGCGCCGGCGAGGCCTGCGCCAGTCACGGGCTCAGCTGTTTACTTAGCGCGACATTTGCACGTACTTCTCAAGTTCTCGTTCGTATCATAAGTTTGAAACGAAAAGTTAGAAACTTTAGTAAGCATTCGTTATCAACACCAGATGTTATATTCGTGGCGAGCCGTGATTACATAGCGCTTTGTAATGTGTTTGTTCAATAACGACTCGTTTGACGACTCAATATTTGGCCTACGTCTTTGGATTTTGCTGTGAAACATTATCACTTTGAAAACTATACATTCAAAACTACAAAGTTCGTCAATTTTATTGGTTTTTTTATTCCCTTCATAAACATTAATTAAGAATCTATGAATACATTCTCAGATGATGAACAGTTTCCTTGGGGGACTGAAAGAACCAAGAATATGCTTTTTAGATTGTACTAGATGTTTTTCACAAGAATAACTTTATTTTTATATAGCTGACTAGGAACAGAATAATAAATAGATAAATAATGCTGGACAATCCACACAGCATCGCCCCAAGCTAAGCAGAGCTTTGTGTTATGGGTACTAGATGACTGAGATACATAATACAATATTATTAAATGGATAGATATTTTTTATTATACATAGAAAATTTGGTATGTTGATAATGTTGATGCTGCTGACTATCAGCAGAGGACAATGTTGATAGCTACGTCAACATGACTAGGAACAGTGGAAAATGCTGATTTATTGGGCAGTCACTACAATGAGATGATAACTTTTTCACTGTAAATTCTGTATTCATTTCTCCTCCCTGTATATAAGACGGTAGGTTTATGCATTGTTAGTAGTCGGAAATAACAAGACCTTTGTAGGTTTTATTGTTCCTTTACAAAAGATTACAGTGCCAATATTAACATCATCAACAAACAGCATGAATTTAAAATAGCCAGTTTTGTACTTGTTATTATTATATGGTAACATTACCATTTACAGTTATGGTCTTTTTATATAATATTTACTAAAGTTATCCCAGATCTGCAATCTCTGTTATTTATTTACACATTTGAAATATTCATCCATAGAACACAATAATGAAATTAATCTAAGATCTTTGATTGATCTTGATCAAAGTTCAAATTATGGAACTGAAGGCAATAAAGTATGACAACAAGTATGTTCAACATTGCTGAAGTCCTGATCATTTTCCTTTTGCTCAAAACCCATTTTTTTACTAACAATTGTCCTAAGTTACTCAGGTGGGTGTTCTACAATAGATAACTGGGCAATAAGCAGCTACATCAGTTAGTTTTAAGTTTTAATGTGTTTACAAACACTTGGGTGTCAAAAGCATTTATAAAATGTACCTAATTGGCCAATTATTTTTAAGAAAAAAATAATTGCCAAAGTTATAATCTAGATACCCTGTCCTCATCTTGTAATTTTGTTCCAGCCTATCCTATATCCTGATCCTGAAGCCCTATCCTAAACCCTTCATCCTCCATGTGAAGATTTCCTTGAAGATATAGTTTTGGAGATAAGTTAAGGAAAATAAGATTTCTCCGATAAAATCCTAAGAATTAATATTGTTATCAACTAGTATAAACTTATACTAGTCCACAGCTGAACATAGGCTTCTTTGATACATCTAATTTATTACAATAATTAAGGGGAAGAACTATGTCAAGAAGTAACTTATACCATATTTATTGTTGTCTATAATGATGTAAGTCCTGTATGAATGTATACATTTGATGGACACATATCATTTGAGACATTGATTCATGCAATCTCAGTCATTCTTCCATCTGTCATATATTATATTATAGAGATACTATTACTGAAGTACTAGATATACAGCCAGTTCATACCCTGATCATCTCTACATTTACCTAATCAATGATCAAATCTATTGTACAATTTGTAAGAGAAAGAACTGTTTGAAAAGAGAATTGACCATTGATAAGTTAATCATATAGCGTACTAACTGCAGTTAGCCATATATTATAGTATGAGTGGATGACAAACTTGTCGGTTTTGCAATGTATGTGGAAGAAGAGGCTCTTCTTATCCTGCTGCTAATGATCCTACGTCGTCGTCGATGTTAATCAATGTAGCCTATGCTTTTAAACTTGTTTTTTTTTTTACCTATTATATCAAAAGTAAAAATACGAAAGCGCTGTAGCATATTCAAAAATGTTTATGCAGTGAAGAAATAGGCTAAGCACAGGCATTGTTGTCTATGTAAGATTAGACCAAATGACGACGTATGATAAACGTCAATTACGAAGT
This sequence comes from Eupithecia pulchellata, assembly GCA_963931895.1. Lineage (NCBI taxonomy): Eukaryota > Metazoa > Arthropoda > Insecta > Lepidoptera > Geometridae > Eupithecia > Eupithecia pulchellata. Next base: position 8,616,925 of record OZ007542.1, on the reverse strand, counting down.
TTATCATAGGTCGTAATTTTACGACGTAAATTAACGAAGTTGAAGAATTGTATTTCAAATATTTTACGCATTTGATGATGTTACGTGACATCAGCATTTTTAACAATTTTACCCTAGACACCAACAACGGAATAAATTTTAAGTAGTTTGGCATACATACTGAAGAGCAAGCACGGGGATTGTTGTATTTACTGCGTAAATTATTTGAGATTCATTCCTTCAAGTTCAATAACGCAATTTATGACGATACGATGTCATTATTGTCTATTCTGCCCTAGAGAACAATCACGTGCTTGTCCTTCTAGGGTTCATTTATTATTGTTTTGAAAAGGAACTCCCATTTATTATGTTGCTTAAAAACTAGCAGGCATGAAGCCTTTTGAAGTCCACATCAGAATTAAAACTAAACTACCACGCGAACAAAGCCGCTGGCGGTGCATCACGTATTTTATCACGTCTCCGCAGGAATTTTTCGTCTTAGCCCATTTGTTAAACCCGACCTAGAACTACATTCATGCAAAATTTTTGCTTGATCCGTTTAGTTGTTCTGGGAGAAAAAGTAATAATCAAAATTCAGTCAAACTTTTATAACAATTAGGTTTATTTAATGCATTCTATGTATTTATGTAGTAAAGTGGGTTGGGGATGCTTCCAACTGGTATTGATATCGATAAGTCATATATTTATTTGCCAGAAACATATGTGTATACATTGTATACATTTCAAATGTGTAAAAATAATTAAATATAATAAAATCTTAGGTCTGGATTTTAATACGGCTTCACCAATAGACAATGCATGTGGAAGGTTATGGTGCATATTTCAGGAATTTGTGTAAATAGCCTGAAATATAAATCGTCATATTACGGTATGTTTTTTTTTCTAAAGTCATCGGATCAAAGCTTTGTGGCATGCGCGGCTTAAACCCATCGAATTTATGACAACATTACCCTATTACCGAATTATTCCTCCTTAGTAATTATTAAACACCTCCCCGCACGAAACTGGGTGGGTTGGTTGGTACTTCATCGTATTATTATAAAATTAGCTGCAAAACCAAATTACTAATTATAATTACCTTAATAAAATTAAATGACTGAGGCTTTTAAAATAACCTCGTTTGAGCAAATATTTAAATACAGTTAGCACCCACATGCCGTGCGCTGTGTGCACTGGATATCACCAATTAAAATACTTAGTTGCAATAAAGTAAGCACAGTTAGCCATAAAAGTTGAAGTACCTAATTGTCGAATTGCTTTATAATACCTAGTGTCATTGACATGCAAAGTATTGCAAAGGCTTATGTTTACATACCCAGCGCTGCTTGGTGTAGCGTGGATTGGAACGTAATTTAGATCTGTTCATAGTTCAACTGTTCACCCTGACTAGGAAAGGATATTTTCCTGCCGTATGCAATCAAAAATAAACATTTGTATTAATTTTCGCACAAAGTAACATCGAGAGGCGTTCATTTCTTACGTATTCGTATCGTCGTAAATTAGTTAGGTTTGTAAGAAATTCTGGCGAATAGGTGTTAAAAACTGTGTTTCCTACCTATCTATAAGTACTAATATTATGAAGAGAAAAGATTTGTTTGAACTGAATAGGCTCCGAAACTGCAGGACCAATTTGAAAAATTCTTTCACCGTTAGAGTCCTTAATTGTCCCTGATGAACATAGGCTATAGAATACTTTCAAAAAAGTTAGGGATCTGTATGAAAAGTTCAATAATGTAACCCAACGTGTATGAAACTGTCGGCCAGGATGACTCATCACATCAATCAATGCACAGAATACCTATTGAGCCCGCGCGGGCCGTATGCGAATGAATTCAACAGACTAAGGTCTGCTGAACAAAACAAAAAAAGTAAGATTGATTGATTAAAACGTATTTCCGAACCGAAATTTAATATTAATTAAATGTCCAAACGAAACTGAAGATCCTTCGTTCAATTAGCCTTTACAACAAACTGGCTAATTGGTACCGGCCGGGACCTCTGATCGCGTGACCCCGGATCGACTGCCGCCGCCGACGCCACTACGCACATATGCACAAATATTTTACTAAAGGCACAGAATAACGCAATCACATATAAAGTACGTACTAACGTACTAAAGGGTTACGCTAGTTAAATGCTATGAAAAGATAAAAGTCAGGTGTACAGCATAGTCTTTTAAGTCACAGAATAATGGGGTAAAATATCCCAGTAGTTTTGTCAACAGAACTACTCAACAGAACAGGTGGGAGTAAACGAAATATATGGTGGTGTATGTTTCTCTGCAATCTTCCTACACAAAACACATACATAGGCAGAGAAAAAAACCGTTTCTTCCTCGTGCTCCTACTAAATTCTCCTACTGTTAGGAGCATCGGGACACCCATATCCTGATGCTCTTACTGCAAAAGGAAAATGTAAAACGCTAAGTAGGAGCATCAAGACATAACTAAAATAGATTTACTTATAGGCGTACTCTGATATCTTTACTTGCATCAATATCTTTGCTTGCATCCGTGAAAGTTGTAAAGATCCTTTATTCAGAAGATTTTTAAGAGATTATCTATCTACTCAGTCCACATTTACGCACTGCTTTATAACTAGCAGTCCGCCTCGGGTTCGCACGCGTATATAACAAAAAATATAAATTTTACACATACACGTTGGATAACATTTATTGAAGGTTTCATACGGATCCCTAACTTTTTTGAAATTATTCTATGCCCATATTCATCAGGGGAATCATGAAGAATTCTTCAAATCGGTCCGGTAGTTTCGGAGCCTATTCAATTCCAACAAACAGTCAAATCATTCCTCTGTACCTATAACACATATTAGATAGACATAGATAGAGTATGTACTGGCATGTGAAGCCAGGCGCGGGCACTAATACTGACTTATTGAAAGTCCACCTGCCCCGCAGATGCTACAAACCCACCTTATCCCATTTAACTACATTTGAGGGGCTTTCTATTTTCTTAATGCACGTTTTTGTGGGGTAACTTTTTTACACTGTCTACATAGTTTTTGTATAAAGTATATTTGATGCATAATGACATGTCTCAAAGATGCTACAGTGAAATGATAATGCAGCAATCTGGCAGCAATGTAATTTGTCCTGCAACGGTGTTATTATTGCTTTTTGAACTAAAAATAAAATATCAAAAATAGAAATGAATGAGGTAGGTACCTACATGTAGGTACCTCAATATACTTACTATTCACTACTATTTCATTTAATAGAAATTAACATGTATAATGTATATAGAATACATAATTAATAGGTATAATATGCTACATAATAAAAAACTGAATTCATATAATCAAACATTCTTTTCATTTATAAAATCTTTACTTGTATCATACATTTTCTATAGGTACTTAATATTATAAAGAGGAAAGATTTGATCGTTTTGTTTGTTTGAATTTTATAGGCTCTTAAACTGCAGAACCGTTTAAAGAATCACGTCTTTCACCATAAGAATCCTTCATTTTCCCTGGTGAAATATGGCTATAGAATATTTTCAAAGAGTTTGTAAGATTGCTATCCCCAGTGGGAAGGCGCCATCAGGGTGAATTTTCCACTGATCCCTCTATCTTATCAGTTGATCCGCAGAGAGAAGTTTCGCAAATGTACAAAGTCCGATCTATAAGTAGTGTGGTGCGCCGCTACAGCCCCGTCGATAGCGTACGTTGTACGGTACAAACAGACCGACAGACAATGAAGGCTGGATTACTCAATAAATATACATTACAGAGCTATGGAGCTATATTCCTGCTGAGGTTTATATTTTATATCCGGCCTGGGTTGGGCCGTGATTCGCGATAGGATATCTTGTTTTCGTATACCCGTGTTATGTTTTTACAACTGAGTGCTTTTTTCGCGATTTTGAGAGAGTGTTGTTATTGCAAAGGATTTCGGGATCAAAATGGGAAAGATCACAGTTACTTTCTGTACCTACGTCTACTTATTTTAAGTTAGTTTGGCTGAATCAGTTGACTACGCTATCTATGAGGGCGCTCATTTTAGTTGCGAATTTGTAGCGTTCGAAAACGAGCAAATACTACTCATACTAATTGAGTTTTTTTGGTGTAATGTATCAACGGTATGGTTGTTTTCATTTGCGTTCAATTCACGGTTTGTTTTCGGACCTAAACGCACGTATACGAGTACATAGGTTAGGTACGCACGTACGCAGTCTGCCCGCTTCCATAGTACTTTTGAGAAAGGTACGAATTAACTGTGCGTTGTACCTGTACCTACGTTTCCGATCGAATATTCTCACCAAAACGTATCCAACCAAAGTGAGCGTTCCCTGATTATGTTTGTCTGAATGACTGAACATATTTGTATGAAATACAGTAACTTCAGCAAAGCTAAACACTTATTCATTAGTCATTACAAAAATGTTAAAATAAATATTGCTAATTAAAAATTCAAGTCATTGATATAAATTGTTAGCACTTATCTGTTATTGATTGTATATCTTGTAGAAGATTGAAGGGTGTAAGGTGAGAAAATTTGGATAAAGATATGAATAACTTAATAATTTCGCTTCATCACGTTAAAACTACTCTGATAGAGTCTACAAACAGTCGACATAGCCTGTCTATGCCGGTGGCGGCGGATATTTTATGAATATTGTAGGCATCTAACAGTTTTATGTCAACTTATCGGTGCCACTTTGGAGTGTAAACTCCACTATGAAAAAGCTGTAGACAGAAGCTAGAGCCTCACTAACTGTCCTACACATGTATTGGTATGTCGATGGTCGCACAATTGCCCACTCAGGGCCATTGTCGACCAGCTCTCGCTGCTAATGCAAGCGAAGTCCATTCATCATAACCCGACCGACACTGACGGATTGACGGTTCCGCAGGCCAGGGAAGCCGCGGGGAACAGGATAATATTAAAAAGCATTTATTCATAAAAAGGATTATCCGTTTTATGGTAAAGTAAGTAGAGTCTTAAATCCTAAATTAGGTTTATCTAGCTAGACAGAGTTCTGTATAGTAATATTATGATCTAAAAACACGCTTAGTACCTATAACAGTTACACAACAGGCACAGCGGGTGTCACCGTCTTGTCGTCTTTATGGCGCGTAGCTGCAGGCCAAGGAATCTTGACCATCTTAGATTTATAGGCTGTACCTACAACTATCGTCAGCGAGAAGCAATCGCAAAAAACGCGTTTACATTACAATTTACGAGAGATTGAGATGAGAAACAAAATCAAAAATATTTATGTAGGTACTTAATTAAAAGCTTTCGTATCGAAAGGATTCGTGCTAAGAATACGAGAGTCAAAAAAAGCGACTTGAAATCATTACATCGCATATATTTCACCACCTTATTCGAAAATAAATTTAATATTAGTTTAAACAGTTTTTGTAAACTTGAATAGGATCAGGTTAATTTTCCCTTAAACAGCTAGCCAGGATTTAGGATATTAAAGTGCTTTCATACCTCTAGACGTTAGTTATGAAGAAACATATCCTAAACCATTGCGAGCTCTTAAAATCACAAACTGAGGGCACAGAAGGCATTTCCATAATACAACACAATCGGTAAGCATTTAGCGAAGCACAGTCTAGTCTGTTTCTGGTAGGCAATTTGATATGCCCCCATCCCATACCATTACGAGCTTTTAAAATCACAGGCTGAGGTCACAGAAGGCATTTCCTCATCAAAATTGGTTAAAAATTAGCGAAGCACAGTCTAGTCTGTTTCTGGGAGAAGCAGCAGTTTGATAATGTCCTCGAAGTTCGTTGCCTGACACGAACGCTTGTTACTCGCACCACTCTATGACATGTGTTGCGGAGATCCATTCAGGATTGTTAGTAACATTTGAGACTTGCCACGATATAGTGGACGGTGAGGGATCTCGCTTTAAAATAAAATGAGATATATGTATGTAGTTTGACATTTTACTAAATGATCATTATTATCAATTACTTTCTCTACTTTTCTTTTTGTTTCATTCTAAAACGAGAACTACGGTCCCATCGTCGACCTCTGTGGCGCGGAGGGTGAAGGTTACCGGTTCGATCCCACCCGGACAAATATTTGTACGATCTACAGATATTTGTTCAGGGTGTTCTGGTCGTTTTCTATGTATAGTAAAAAATATCCATCTGTGTAATAAAAAATATTGTATTATGTATAAAAGTCATCTAGTACCCATAACACAAGCTCTGCTTAGCTTGGGGCTAGATGATGCTGTGTCGATTTTCAGGCATTATTTATTTATATCAGTTTTAGAACGGGCACATTTTTGTTTGAAGTATTTTTAGGTAGAAATAAAAAAAATACGCGGAATATATTGCGGACCGACCAGCAGTCCATAGTAATATTAAAGTAAGTACAGTACATCCCTTTCGATCAAGCGATGTTTGAATTGTCTAGCTCCTAGAATATAAGTGCGTATAATAATGAACTCTTTTACCTACCTGAAACTTTTTTTATGAACATACAATTTACCCGCACTTTTCTTGGCTACCCGCACTTTTCCTAACTATACTTTTGTATTACTTAATATGCATAATTCGCACATTTAGTTACCTACTGGTAAGTAGGTATATACATACTGTACAGTAATATGCATCGCCATTGCATCATTTGGCGATGCGCATATAGAAACCGTGAATGAAACTAGGGAAGTTCTTAAATTTTGGGAGTTTGGTACCGCTAAAGACCCTAAAATTTCTGTATTTTTTAGTTATATAGCAATACCTTCGCTTCGCAAATTTAAGTTAAGTTTGCTTAAATATGCCGTTAATGTGGGCATGCGTCTTATTCCATCAGAATGATTTGGACACTCCTTCGCACATCATAATTATGTACATACATACATATTAATGTATTATAGGTACATATCTAACCGGCAGATCACGACAACCACGTTATCTTATCTCCGGCTCCATTAGCATACGATTAGCATGTGACACACCCACTGTCATGTCACGTTATGTTATTTATATTATGTATTCAATTCAAAGTATTTTTAAATAAGACCTAGGGATTTTCTTATAAAAAATTATTTTTTGAAATTTGAATTGTCTCTAAGTGCTTATTGTGTAAGCCTTAAGAATTAAAGTATTGAAATCTCATCACCTTGTGTGTTCTAAATGTTTAAATACCGGTTTGTCTATGAGTTACTCTATCTTATTTGTTCACGATTATTGTAGGTACATTATCACTGAAAATGTATTCTGGTAAAAATCGCTGTTTAGGATCAAATATGTTGATACACTTTCTTTGATACTTAAGTAGATAAAGAAAGTATGAAATTGAACCTAAGTTTATGAATAGTTTTGGTATGTCAGATAGAACAAAGTTCAATCATGTCTCGTCTGGCCACAAAAATATGTCTTGGTTTCTTCTCTACTTTCAGCAGGTACCAAAACAAAATGTTTCGACTGAGTTACTGATCTCTCAATATTTGCATAGTATGTTCTAGAATACAATTTTCCTTTAAAAGGGATTAGGTACGTGAAGTTTAAATTTCTACAGAAAATATCTGCGAACATTGAGTAATAATAAAAATTTAAAAGAATATTTAGAACCTTGAATTAATATAAATGAACAATAAATGTTTGATTGATTGATTTGAAATTATGAAATAATCCAATCCGTTACTTTGAATTGAATATGAATATAATAGGCGCGTGTTCAACCCGAGAGCTGAAGTGAACCGAGCCAGGACCTAAAGGGTGGCACTAGGGTGGCTAGGGGCGGATGGGCCTTTTATGGGAGGGATGTTATTGGGATAGGATTTGTCGGGCAGCTCGAACATGTTCGTTATTCGGAACGGAAACGGTAAAAGGTACTGAAAGAAAGAAGAGAAAGAAAAGAAAGAAAGAAAATCGTTTATTTTGGCTCATACAAGAAAATATATACAAAAATATGCAGAATACGTACAAAAATAACCTTAAAATAAATAAGATAATGAAACGGTCGATGTATTTTCACTTATTGCTTCAATAGGATCAGGTTTAAAAGAAAAACGGTTAGGTTATGTTATAAAATGTTTTATTGTTGCCAACATGTTCAAAACAAAAAATAAAACCTCTATTATTCAACATTCATTGGACATATAATTTTATAACCAGTGTGCATGTAAAAATGAAAATGTTGTGCATGCCTGTTAGAAGTACACATTCTATTATAAGAAACTCAACGATTGTGTTGTGTTCATTGTTAATGTTGTATTATGTGTATGGCATTGCTTTATATATAAATTAATTCGAAGGCATAAATTAAATCTTACCTCTTTATAACATAGGTACCTATAAATAAATTAAGAAACCTCATATATCCGATGTCGTCTCCAGTGTAAAAGCGCACTTACTTTTAACGAGATATCGAATTAAGTCGTGAAACTGTCGATGTAATTTAGACGTATTTAGGTAGGTAGCTTCTTTGATTGTGCCTCCAATTAAAATCGCATTATTTTTAATGATGTTCCTTACGTATTTTACTGCTACCATTTTTCCTCGAGCGTTCAAAGCTTGTAGTGCCACTTGTACCAAAACATCGAGTTAAATAACTAACCCGAGGCTTACTAACTCTGTCCTAATTTTAACTCACTGTGTACATTGCAGTAGTACAAAAATCACATAATCACAACAACTTTTTAACCCTATATGTAAATTACTCTATTTTAAAATGCAGTCAAATACAATTGTAAATATTGTTCATCAATAACTAATCAATCAATCAAAATAACCCAGAGTCAAATAAACCGAGGTTAATCTCATGTTCATTCATTATTTTTACACCCGGCTAAATAAAGTAGAATACTGAATCTTTTAAGTATGTATCTGCTGTCTCTCGCTCCACAGTATTTTGAATAAGTCTATTCCTTTTTGTCAGTGACACGTGGTTCTTGGTCGTATTATATTCTTGTCTTTCTGATTGTGTTGTCAATGACAAATTCTCATTAGTAATAAACTCAGAGTTAGTTGACTTAACCCTGCCACATCAGCGGGTCAAAAATTAAATATTTAACTCATTTTTAATTCGTAACTCTTGGTAGTAAAATACATAATTGGAATTTAACTCCGAAGTTACTTAAGAGTTTATAGGTACTATTGAGAGTTAGATACTTCTAACTCTGAGTTAACCGTGTTAACCCAAGCCTGGCGCTGTCCGATGGTTTAGTTATTCAAAGTACACCGTCCCTTTCCCTCGTCAGCCTCTGGAAGTTAGTTGTGTAATCGTATTCGTAATTGGTGTAGCGGCTTCAAGTAGATCGGAACTAATAAAATGTCTAAACGTCGTCATAACAATTAATTTTATTGACGTTTCGTTGTTTATTGAACGGCTCTTTATGAGTTACTAGCGGACCGCGCACCGGCTCGGCTTCGCACGCGTGTTTAAGAAAAAAAATATTTTTAATGCGGATCCCTAACTGTTTTGAAAATATTCTATAGCCTATGTTAATCAGGGAAAATTTAGGACTCGAATGGTGATTATTTTTTTGAGATTTGTCAATAACTTTGGTTCTCTGCCGGATGTATTAGTCCTATCCTCCAGAGAAACTCCGAGCATAGGATTGGCTATAGTGAATAACGGCCCTGTACGTTACGTTTATATATGTACATATAGGTAAACACCCGTTCAATTAAAACTCCTGTCATGTTTTGTCGACGTAGCGCTTAAATTTTGCCGATGCCACCCGCTGTCGATTTAAAACAAACCATTTCAATTTTTCAACAATTTAGTGTCTATGGCTAGCCAATAGCTCTATTGACGTTTGCGTATGTTGCTAGTTTTATTTATGCCAGCTATGGCAAAATTTTTGTTTTAAATTATTTTAATTTAAGGGCAAGTTTTATACCTTTTTCTCTCAGCCCTCGAACTGAATGTCTCTGTGGAAAGTGTGTTATGACTGTGCTCCTAAATTATATTTACCTCAAAACAAGTTTTATCAAGACCCCACGCATTTTATATGTAGACTATATAATATGTATTATTAGGGCGATAATACAAACGACCACAGTATCTAATAAATTGCGAAGAGCGACGTTCAAATAACTCTACACAAGTAAATACGGAAATCGATCTACATCTCACTACATCTCTCTACGTCGTAATATAAGATAGTGGAACCGCGATTATCATTACAATGTTTCTAGATTTCTTCCTTCTGTTATAAGTTTTAATTGAGATCTCAATAACTGGATGCTGAGTCAGGTAGGGCCTTCCACAGACCATGGTGTTATTCCCTGAGTTCGTCTCTGCCTGACCCAAATTCAGCGGATTGGTTATTGATTTATGTAACAGATTGTTGTATCTATTTGTTTGTTTGTGCAAGCTCGTTATTGTATGGATTAATCATGATTTGCGCGTGCAAACACCAGAACCTCATTATTATCACTCAAGCCTGGCTTAAGTAGCCTTTTTGTTATTTCAGGATCAGAACTACATGAATGCAAAGATTCAGCTAAATCCGTTCAGTAGCTTAAGCATGAGGGGCTGTTGGCTCGTAACACCTATCTTTAAGATTAATTAATCTTATACGTATAATGTAGCATTAACAAGTTGTAGCTTAATGTGATTAGGTAACTTAAAATAAAAGAAAGAAATATTTATTTTACTATTTAAAACATACGGGTTCATGTCATATACTATAGGTTGAACATAAAAAGAAGAAACAATAGGACAATGGAACACAAGGGATACAATAAATAAACAAGTACGACAAGTGCGAGTGTAACTCGCGCGCCGAGGGTTTTGAACTTTTGTCGTTTAGGTAGGTACGTATATTGACGACCTGTTAGCGCGGTGGGCTTACAACGCAGGAGGTTGCGGTTTGATTCCCGCCTCGGGACTAATATTTGTAAGATCTGCAGATTATTTGTTCGAGTGTTCTAGTCCTTTTCTACGTACACAAAAATAAATCATCTAATGTGATACTTATATATACTTTATTAAGTATAACAGATATCGTAGTAGTACGAATTACACAAGCTTGCTTAGCTTGTCGCTAAATGATGTTGTGTGGATTATCCAGGATACATTACTCTTCTCATATTTTTTTGGAGCACGGTGGAATTCATGAATTCAATAATCTTATCATCTAAATATTCTTCGAGCGCAGTGGAATACATTGGGTATGGACTTTAAAATTTTGAGAACAACGGTTTCGTGGCGCTGTGGAACCCTACTATTACAGTTACTACAGAGATTAGTGGGTAGGTACCTACAATTATTTTTTCGACTTTTTTCTACGTATTTCACTAAGTATGAAACTTAGTTGATTTTTAAAACCTGTTTTGAATTGTCGAAATCCATACCTTTGATTTGATATTGCTCTCAATGAAATAGCCCCCATTGTATGAAAATTCGTTGTTTGACCATATTTCGAAAAGTATTGTTTTTACAGACTTCTCTATATTTTTCCTGTAAAATATAGATCTATATCTATAAACGCTTAGTACATTTTATATAGATCACTCTGCTATCTTCGGAGATAGAGAGGGGGGGAACGGTCAAATTTTCGACCTTTTTCAAAATATTTCGAAATGTATAAAACCTATCGAAATTTCAAAAACTGCATTAAAATGTACAAACTGATACCTTTCATTTGATACCCAACTCGGTGGGGTAGTCACCCCTTTAGAAATTTTTCTTGCCCTTTTTTGACCATATTTCAAAAAGTATTATTTTTACAGATTTCTCTATATTTTTCCTGTAAAATATAGATCAATACCTACAAAAACTTAGTACATATTAAATCGATCGTTCTGCAATCTTCGGAGATAGAGGAGGGGTACCGGTCAATTTTTCGACCTTTTTCAAAATATATCAAAAAGAATAAAATCTATCGAAATTTCAAAAACTGCATTGGAATGTACAAACCAATACCTTTCATTTGATACCCAACTCGGTTAGAATTTTTTCCCGCCCTTTTTTGACCATATTTCAAAAAGTATTATTTTTTCAGACTTCTCTATATTTTTCCTATAAAATATAGATCAATACCTACAAACACTTGGTACATATCACGTCGATCGCTCTGCAATCTTCGGAGATAGGGGGGGGGGGGGAACGGTCATTTTTTTGACCATTTTCAAAATATTTTAAAATGTATGAAATCTACCGAAATTTCAAAAACTATTTTGAAATCTACAAACGAGTACCTTTCATTTGATACCACTTTCGACTTTGTACGTTCCATTTAAAATTTCGATTTCAAAATTTGTATGGAAAATCTTCATTTTGATTTTTCATTTATTTTCATTTATTTTTCTATAAATATGTGTAGGCGCACAAAATGTATTATTATTTCAAATTTCAAGTCAATAGCTGCAGTAGTTTCTGAGATATTAAGGATTCAAAACACAAAACAGACCCAAAGCGATTTCATAAGGGTTTTGCAACCGATGGCAAAACCCTAAAAATTAGAGATAATACAATCGACTCCCAAAAACTAATCGTCAGAAAAACTACGAAGTACGGATAGAGATAATGTACCTAGTAGAGACGAGACAAACGATGATGTACGGACGAGAATTGTACCTACTTACTTTTTCTTTTTAGGCTATAAAAAAGTTGCTCAATATTACTAGATACTAGACTTATTACTTGATAAATATTATTTTAATGCAAAGCAAACCATGGTAAAAATATGCTCAAATTACAAATCAATTTGGTACTACGTTTGTAGGGAAATTGATCCGCCGCCGGATCCTTAACTGGTGCAGTCTTTCAAACTTTTCTATTAGTTTGAAGGGTTGTTAAGATGCTGAACTCATCCGCCTGCCCAAAACTACCTGACATACAAGTTTTATTGTATAATCTAGTGTGATAATATTCTTGGTATTGATATGGATCAGTTGAGCTACCTAATAAATACATAATAATACGTAAAATGTATAAAATACATAATAAACATAAAATGATGGCATTTATAGAGGAGGCCTATGTCCAGCTGTGGACTATTATAGGCTGATGATGATGGCGTTTAAAGATCGTGTAGGGCCACGTGGCAATAAACTCTCATCTAAAAGCTAACTTGATGTTAAGTTTACGTAAGCCGATCTGGAAGCCCCGGCATTGTCGACGGAACCAGTTATTTTAAACTGAAACATCAAAGACGTAAGACTTCGCTAACAAAATGTTCGAAGGAAAGTTTCTCGGAGGGATGGGGTGCTACCGGCTTTTTATTGTAACTGGCCGAATTACAACAACATAAGTTCAATATCGTCAGCCTATATCAGTCCAATGCTGGACATAGGCCTTCCTTAATGAGCGCCATAGAGGGATATTATTTGGGGGCTATTGCCCATAGGTAATCCCCACGCTGGGCATGCGGGTAGGGGATCGCAGTTCGGTTGAGTTGTTCTACATAGAGCGCTGCTGCCCGCCCCCCGGTGTGTTCTCTTAGTCGCCTTTTACGATCCCACGGGAAGAGTGCGGGTAGTGAATTTCTATGCCGGCACCACACGGCATAAGTATAAGTTATTCGCATAAGTTGAACGCATTCCACGATTTCCTGTTGAAGAAAATCCATCAATAAATAACCTAATAATATAAACTGCTGTTTTCCGGCATCCGGTTTCCCATAGACTAGAATTTCTATTTACGTAATAGTTTTAGGCAAGAAGCACAGCTCTCAAATATTTCCCAACGCGCCTCGCCTCGTGGACGATTTCCATGATTGGTATCGATTTTTTAATTGTTGCTTTTTATCCAGAACCGTGACTCGTCGGCCGAAATAATATTAACAGACGTCTGTGAATAACAACCTGGGTTAGTCTATTGCAAGCTAATTTGAGTGAACTTGGAACTTATTTCTTCCGGCATTTGTACTATAGATCTTCCTCTATTTGGAAGAATGTAGGATTTACTGTATATTACCAGACTGCGTTTTGTGTGGTTCTGTTGTGAAATCTTATCATAAAGCTTTCTATATTTAGTTAACATCCTCAGATGCTCAGCACTTCTTTCTTTATAATAATAATAAATGATAAGGCCGGTAAAGTTAAATCTGAGAATCAGTTACCTACATATCTAGAAATAAGAGCTTTTCGCGCTTTTCACAGAAGTTAAGTGTCATAAAATAAACATGAAGATAATCTTCTGTTTATTTTTCTTTTGACACTTGAATTCAAGTGTCCAAAATCTACCAAATGGCAACCACTTCTTTTTTTTTTGGGACGCAAGGAAAAGCCTCATTCTGGGTTGTGTGTTTGTTTATAATGGTACCACACAGTACGTTCACATTATTATTTCAAGACGGAAAACATTGAAAACAATATTTATTACCAACTTGCCGATAAAGCACCGGACTTCTGGCCCCTTCATCGTCACAGCCGAAACTACTTCGCCGTATAAACCTAGAAGCTTAGAAGATGTAAAACCATAATGTTTATCCAAATAATCATAGATCAATATTATCTTCGTACGCATTGACATACGGCTCATTGATACCCCGCGCCCTGCACCTTCGACCGGTCAAGACTATAGCGATAGCAAGCAAGCTTAGATAACGACGTGCTCTGATAGTTTCGACCTTATTACCATGAGTAGTAGGTTCTGGTTTGCTGTGTGCTGGAGGTATGTGATGGTCATTGAATTGAAACCACAAGCTTCAAGAGTAGGTTTTATTTTATTTGTGTGGGTTTTCAGTTTGATATGATTTTTAGGCTTCGGCGTAGATCTTGGGTGGTGTATAGAATATGTATACAGAAAATAAAATGAAATGCTTTTTTGTACACTACAGATAAATAAGATAACAAAACACTAGACAAGTACAATGGCGGCCAATTTATATTCTAAATTAACCCTTGGTTTACCTGGTGACCCCAGATCACTTAATTTACCCCATGGAGTCCATGGGACTCCTTGCATAAAAATCATTGATTTTGATCAAAATAAAAGCAAAAAAAGTATTCAAAAATGGTTTATTCTACTCAGGAACATTATATTTATAAGCTTTAATATCAAAATTCTTTATTAGTTGGTAAACAGTCTTGTTGAGAATTGAAAAACCTAATAGTCTAAAAAATAGGTAAACAAAAAACAATGCCAACTTCTGGCTCGAAACTTACATACAAGAAATCATTATTTTAAACTTTTTATTTCAAATACAAGTCTGATGTATAATCAACTTTTAAAAACTAATTAAAAAATGGCACAGGTTTATACGAAAAAAAAAAACACGGGCAGCGCTTTTTACTCTCTATCTTTAGCTGCACACTGAACACAGATTTTCTTTGTACATGCCAAACATTCCTCGTCATCTGACGTATCAGGTGAGCACTCTGAATCAGAGTCATGATCAGAAGGTATACATCCATCTTCTGAATCGGAAAACAATTCGTTTGGCACTATTTCATGTTGTGGTCCACCTTGTTGCCCTCGCTCCTCGTCGTTGGACTAGTCATCACATCTGAGCCAGTCAAGTACCACCGACTCAGCTTCTGAATTAAGTAGATTTACTGACCGACTGTTTGAAGCCATTCGTTAGCCTAAAACACAAAAATAACATTGAAAAAATGATAACATTACAATGCAGCAAAATAATATTTTTGTCGCACAAATACCCCCATGGAGTCCAGCGGACTCTATGGGCACAATTACTTACCTTTACGCGTGGCGTAGGTGCACGTCCTCTTCACCCCGTGCCCGGGCTGTTACTGCAGGAAGGTACTGGGACGCGCGAAAACAAAAACGCGATAGTTAAGTTTTTAGACCAAAATGAAACTTAGCGCGGAGTCCCTGGGACCTAACAGATAAATTATTAAGGGTTAAATTGAATTATTTATAACAGGCTTTATAGATCTTTAGGTTACATAAAATTAGTCACATAAATTTACAGAAAACATGAATGAAATTAAACACAACAACTCAATAATCATAACAAAGAAATTTTTTTTTACAATAACAATTTGGCATCGTACTTTATTATATTAGGTATATTAGTTACTAGCGGTCCGCCCCGGCTTCGCACGGGTATTAAACAAAAATTTAAGAAATTATACACACTAAAACGATGGGTTTCACAGTTTTCATACGGATCTTTACCTTAACAGCATTGGGGTTTTTGACATTGACTCGTCATTCCAAAACTGACACTGGCCGTAGAGAAAAAGCAAGCACCGTGCGCTATACAACCTCTTTTTCTATTCTTGACGCGCCATAATAGAAAAAGAGGTTGAATATACAGCCCACGGTTCAATTATTGAATTTTTCATGCGGATCCCTAACTTTTTTGAAAATATTATATAGCCTGTGTTCATCACGGAAAATTAAGGATTCTAATGGTGAAAGAATTTTTTAACTCGGTCCAGTAGTTTCGGAGCCTATTCAATTCAAACAAACAAACAAACAAACATACAAACAATCAAATCTTTCCTCTTTATAATATTAGTATAGACTAATAGTATCTTACAATGTTATTTTTCTTTGAAATCACAAAAATCACAATGAATTTTCATTTCCGTGACAGCTGATTTCTTTCACTTATATAATACTAGCACTCCGCCCCGGCTTCGCACAGTTATTTTACTAAAATTTAATTTTTCAGGGAGATCCCTAACCTTTTTTAAAAATATTCTATAGCCTACGTTCATCGGAATAGTGTAGGATTCTAATGGCGAAATAATTCTTCAAATCGGTCCAGTAGTCCCTAGCCTATACAATTGAAATAAACAAACAAATATTCCTTCTTATACTATTAGTATAAATAAATAAAATAAATATGCCGGACAATCCACACAGCATCATCTAGCCCCAAGGTAAGCAGAGCTTGTTGGTACTAGATGACTGATTGATTATACATAATATGTACAATATAGACAAATATCTGCAAATTCATCGATCAACTCTATCAGTGTTGGCCATCAAAATAAAAAGCGAGGGGACATGGAATTCAGCGATTCGACAAATCAATAAAATGAACTGGCTCGTGTTAATCGGAGCGCAGCGAGGTGTTCTGTCCAGAGTCAGACACAAGCCGATGTATATACCTATAGTATTATACATTATATGTCTATGGGTATCATCTACGCATCCCGTTCCCTACATTAAAGAGATAGACAGGGTGGTTTTTTGAGAAGGGCGGTGATGGCCATGTCTGAAACCATGAGAATTAATAAAAGTCGTGAAAGATTCAGATTCAATAACTTTATTTCTTTAGGCTTTCAAAATAAGCGACAAGTCAAATTTGATACAGATAATTATTAGGTATAAAAAAGAAATAATTTGTTATTGATTTCTCTTCATTTCAATTTATTGTCTACTAGTGGAAGAAGTGAAAAAGAAGAAGAAAGGAGTCATGCCCTCGATTAATAATTAAACAATAACTGCATTTTCCTTTTATTTTTAGTGAAACTTTTGTTCATTTTAAAGAGAAGTCGTGAAAGTCATGCCCTCTGAAAAAATAGTAAATAATGAAAAAATAGTAACTGCATATCATTTTTAGTGATACTTTTCTCATCACCGCCCTTCTCAAAAAACCACCCTGTATATATATTATTTAGCTAATGTCTACATCTACCATTTTGTATAAAGGGTGGACAATTAGAGGCTGCACGTCATGTTCGTTTACGCATGAGGATATATTTACAACTCACGATTTAAACAAGTCGAAATTTCCTAAACCCGATCCGCCATTTTATATTCTGATGACTCCGCCATGAAATCTGTGCTCGCGAACTAAAGGGATTCAATTGATTGAACTACATATTCTGCAGTTACACCTTACTTAGGAGTGAAGGGAATAATTTCTTTTTAATAATAAAATCTTTTTACTTGTTTCTAAAGGCTCTTTGTAAAGCAAACAATTTTGTTATGTCTCAAAGTTCAAATGGTTGGTCAATTCAGATTACCTATTCGTTAGTGTATCTCTCATACTATTTTCGTCGCTCTTTGGTTATATTTCTAAGTCTTTTTATTAGTAATCAAATTGCAGTCAGCCAGTCTGTTATCCCTAATAGTAAGTATATAAATAATTAATCATTTATTGCATCCTATACAAAGGTCCATTAATAGGTACATTATATCACTAATAGACCACATTTGTATGGGGAGAGAGGTCGTCATTGTTTCTAAAATATGTAAATATAACTTATTTTTCATTCAGATATTCTGTCAATTAAGGTCAATTGTGTAATAAGCTTTTGTGGTTAATAAAAGTTCTAGTTTTTTCATAAATAGTTTTCTCATTAATCAACTGTTTATGTAGGTACTCCATTATATACTTTAATTGTCATACACCATCAGCTAAGTGTATCGTATCGGATGTTGTAAGTAGACGCCCGAACCTCGTCAGCATATCGATTGGCTTGTCTGTCCGTCTGTCAGACGTGATATACGTTCGCATGTTTTGCAGTGGGGAGGGAGGCGCGGCGTGGTGCGTGTACTTGTATGTATATATTTGAGCAGTCGGCCGTATGTTTGTATGAACTTAACTTTTATGAACCCTTTGTCTACAATTTCTTTTCATAAATGTTATTTATGCATTGCTGTTTTTTTCGGCTCATACATAAATATGGAAAGAGATGGTTTTATATCGTAGTATAAATGGATTTTCTTTAAAAAAAAACTCGTTATCAGATAAATGGCGCTTCGGTGGATTTAGTGATTTGTAAAGTAAGAACTTGTTTAGGTATGTTGAGTATTATTATATTAGATTCCTATCTACTAGGTATTAGGTACCTATGTATTTCGGTAATACCTATAATATTATGCTACTACTACTTACTACTACTTCTATACTACTTCTATATTATGTGAAGATCGTCATTTTCAAAATTATAGCTGTTATCAAAAGATACGAGTTATCTAATCGACAATAACTGATTAATGTTGATAAAAGTTATATATTTTGGGACGTCTTATTATTGTAGTTCAATTGGATTCATGAATGAAATCATCGTTTGTAAACTATAAACTCGGTCTGTATCTGTATCCTGTAACCTTATTGGCTAAGAATATTGTATGTAAGAAACGACATAGGTTATGTAGGTATAGAAAAAAGACTGTTGGAGATTTCTTTACAGCCATTTTTAGCTTCAACATCATCAGCCTATATTAGTCCACTGCTGGATATAAGCATCCCCTAATGAGCGTCATAGATAGCATTATTTATCATTTGGGGATTTTTATTGTTATTAGCCGAACAACTTCCCCGAATGACTTTACTCTTCTTTGGTAAGTTCTTGCCAATAGCTATTCATACCGGCTTGAATCACTCACTACCATGGAAGCTTGGCGAGCTGCCTTCGATCAGTTTCGGCATAGATCTGCTCTGTCCCAATCCTCAGGGTCAGGCATCGGCCGTGACACCGCGGCCCTTAGCTCTCGACACTTTCTATTGCTACGGACCACATAGTTCTTCATACTATTATTATAAAGAGGAAAGATTTGATTGTTTGTTTGGATTGGATAGACTCCATAACTATTGGACCGATATAAACAATTATTTCACCATTAGAATACATTTTATTACCCTGATGTTCAAAGCTATAAAATATTTTCAAAAAGTTAGGTATCCGGGTGAAAACTTCAATAACCCAAAGTGTCTAAAAATCTATATAATTTAATATAATATTAAATTATATAGATTTTGTACTGTGGAAAGGACAGTAGCCTCACCGAAACTGTACATCCATTCCTGTTCGCAAACATACCATCTACATAAAAGCCCCTGCAATATAACCTATAGGCTTGCTAGAGTAGATAGTATAGGTACATGCGAGGGGAGATAGCGGGTGTAGTGTAGGCATTCATTGAAAGCGAAGGGACACCGTCCTAAAGTTCGTTATGATGGAATAACAGGCTGAAATGTAAAGGGTCGTAGGTTGTTTATCTGCAGCGCGGTTTTGGCGGACATTTATTCGAAGGTTGAGTATTCATTTACTCTTGAACTGGGCCTATATTCACTATTGTCAATCCAAACGCGTTACACAGACAGATACGACAAGAGCGGCGTGGAATCTGAAGAACACGTTGACTTCACACGGTTTGGGCAAGGAATCTCCTATGTCATAGATAATTATGGCTTAAACTATATTGAAAATTAAAGAAGTTCTTTATTTTATTTCTGTAAGCCATTGTGCCAAGCCTTGAGCGTGGCGACGACGGTAGTGCGATGTGTGTGCCATAGTGTTTTATGTAGTTTGTATTTGTTACAGGCGATGGAGAAGGCGAAGGCGTACATAAAGAGCTCGCTGCGCGCGCCGGCGCCGGCGGCCGCCTCGCCGGACGACCTGCGGGTCTGCTTCGTGTGCGGCGGCGCCGGCTTCAGCGACCACTACACCATCCGCGTCAAGCAGGACCCGCAGGTAACCAACGTTATACTCTTACTCTACACTCAGGGAACAGCTGGTAACGTCAACATCATCACTTCCATAATCTACAGTCAAGCATCAGTTAGGTTAGCTAACACCAACGTCCAGACTTCTGTACTCTTATTTATAACTTAAGAGTCATTGGTATGATAGGCTTATTCCCAAAGGCTTAGTCCCGTAATTTCAGAAACTACTTCTAAAAACGAAATAACACCTAAAGCTGACCTGAATAATTAAATCGCTGCACCAGTGGTGCTTCTAAAATAATTTTGATAACACCAGTAACCAGTAGGTTGAAATTGTACAAAACTTCTAATCTTATAGACTCGCTCCGCTTACACTCCACTAGAAGATGACGTAGGTATAGTTTCTGTTCTGTAGTTATTCTGGAAAAATCGACAAAGCAATCGTGTAGAACATTTCAATCGTGCGTTTTCACACGTTCCTTTATAGTACTCGAGCCATGGCACAAAGTTGAATTGAATGTACGCTAATAGAAATGACTCCAAAATGCGAAACCGGTTCTCGCCGGTCGTCAATTGTCGCCATTTGACACTTGACACTCGTCAATTTGGCTTGTGATTGTGATGTGTCTGTGTCACGACTTTGTCGCAAAATTCTGGAGTGTTGTAATTGGTTTGTTTTGATTTGGACCGAGAAGCGCGACGGATACGCGCCTTGCCAGTCAAAAACAAACCCTAACGTCGCGTTGTCGGGGATTGTTCTTGAAATTTTTGGTTAATAGGCTACTTTGAAATCTAAGATCGTTTGCAAGAAGTTAGTAACCGAAAGTTTTCGTTTATTTTTAAAGCGTATTTCCTTGTCAGTTTTTTTTATTTATCTACCGCCATTATGTTGTATTTTTTTGTGTAGGTGTTTTAATGGGTTCCTACCTATTTTAATTGACCCATTTCGTATTGAAACGAAATCGACCACGGACTGAAATTAATTCGTTCATTAAAATTTTACTCAATTCCGATCCCAGTCATCGATTGAGATTAAGGTTTCAAATGGTAACTTGTTATCAAGAACACCCTTCACTTTGACTTCAGAGTCAGCATAAGTCTTCTACCTATAACATGACGCTGAACAATTTCGGTAACATTTGACACCAAACGGATGATAGGATAGGCCTAGTACGATAGTTGATATTATCTACCGTATAACTATCTGCAGATCGTAAAATCGTTTGTCCGGCGGAACAAACTTAGATGATAGTATGTATAGGTAGGTAAGTGTGTACCGTGAAAACATCTGCAGATCGTAAAAAAGTTTGTCGCGGCGCGGGACAAACTTAGGTGATTCTAGGTAGGTAGGTGTGTGAATGACGTTGCGCAGGTCATGGAAGTCAACGCTTGGATAATCAGCGGATGACTCACGTAGTATTATTAGACGTCGCGCCGGGTCTCTTGCTCGCGGAGTTGTTGCGAAATCTGCTGTTGGTAGAACTGGCTGGTGTGAAAGGAAACACAGGGTTTGAGCTGTTTGGGAATGTAGAAAGGTATATTATTGGCAGAGGAGGGTAGTATCGCATTTTTGACTATGAAATGGAAAGCTTCAATGTTTTGAAACCTAAATTCTTTTATGTTATTTTTATACACGAATTATGGTTAATACCGTGTAGGGGCGGGCGTCTCTAAGGGTGATTTTTCGGTGTGGAGTTAGGTAAAAGTAACAGTTTATGGTGTAACAATGAAGGTATATAAACACCATGCTATAAAATGGAGACTCGTGTTTAAGGTTCTAACCGTCAATTTTACCCATCTTCGCTATAGTAGATCCCATAAAGCGTAAAGGTAAGGAAAGTAAACTTTATTTTTGTTTAGTTTTGCAATATTCGCGATAGTAGGAGACTCTGCGAACACCTTTGCATACTATCCTTCTTTCTACTTGGTAGGTTAACTATTTAACCTTCGACTTGAATGAATCTAATTCTTCACCTTCATTTACAAGCTCAATTTATTACAAGCTCTGCTTAGCTTATATGATGCTGTTTGTCCTGCATTATTTATTTATGATTTCTATCTGAAAAAATCAACATCACACACACTACCACTGGTGAACATGCTTTCCATGGCACGTCTTCCATAGGGAGTTTTGAGTTAATCACCTCATTGGCAGGTGGATTTCTGATCGCAGCAGAGTGGTTACAAATACGCAGAAGGAATTGCAAGAGAGCCTCTTACGAGATCCTCGGGCTGAGTTGGAGATCTCTTCTAAACTTTATCCAGCTGGTCCACGTGGTCCAGTAGTGCTCTTTCGACAAACTGTTGTTTTTGGTTAATCAGTTAGTTGTAACTTGTAACTAAAACAAGCGTTTGCGCGATATAGGAATTGTTCTCTTTTTGCACTCCAGAGGTGTGTTTGTGGTTGTGTCTAGGTAGGTTAGCTAGTTTCCGTTACCCCGATGTTTCTTGGGCGCCTCTTTTAACATTTGCCTTTGTGATTCAAGCAATAGGCGTCGCTACATCTCTCTTTCAATACGAATATCAATAGGCTACCTACAATTCATAAAAGGGTGTCACCTTGACACCGCGGACTTTATGTATGTAGTGCAGCCACATTTCTAACGCTACCTAACAAGGGTTTTACCACAGCTCTACACATTCCACCTACTTCTAGCTAAGTAACAGGGCTCCCTAAACCCTTCAACCACCGTGTCACTAGTATGATACCCCGAGCCCTGTAATTACGTGACGTCACAGAAAATAGCCCTGTCATTACAAACGGTGTAATGTGCGGTTGTCATACGTCACCTCCGTGTGGTCGTGGTTACGTGGTCGCCATGTTATAGATCGATATATTCTGTGAAACAAGCGGAGGTGTTCGGTAATGGGACTCTTGTCGGGGAGATTCGACGTCATGGTAATAATAGGTTTCTTGTCACGTTTGTACGCAGTATTTAGTCACACGTGTTTTAGTTTTGGTGTCACGTGCCTTATACCTCTAGATAGTATAGTAACGAGTAAACTTCACACTGACACCTTTTCAATGTCCGAATTATGAACCTGTATTTCCTTGTACGTTTCGTTAATATATTCATTATTATAATATCAATTGAACGATTGGTGGCTCGTTAAACATGACCTTGAATTTTGTTGATGTATTTATACTACTAGCGACCCGCCGCGGCTTCACATGGATGCAATGCTGATATAAACTTTTCTCTTGAAGCACTCTATCGTAGTATTAGTGGCATGCAGGGTTTTGCCCTCGGCTTGTCACGTTTATTCAGCGTCTATCTGTCATAGAGTGGACATCAGGATCAGATATCAAAGGACATTATTTCAGCGAGATCCTCAAACACAAGTTTTTTATATCTAAATTAGGGTCTCAATTAAGGAACAACTTATTGTAAGCCAGTTACATAAATGAATTGAGTCGTTCGTCAACTGAAATCAATGAATCTTGTTCCAACTGGTGTGAGTTGACGAATCGTAAAAAAAATATTATTTTCATTCTGCAACTCACACCACCCTTTGTTTCTATTGAATTTATGCGTTGGGTACAGTCACCAAAAAAGCAAACTGTAGTATCAAATAATTATTATTGCTCTATTTTACGAGTACCGTCATTGATTATAAACTTTGTTGTTTTTAAAACAGATTACTACCGCATGTCAGACGTAAGATTTATAACCCTTTAACTTAACTAATAAATATAATCTCATACATAAATAAAAAAAAATATATAAAAAAAAATTAAAAATTTTAAAGGAGCTTGATGATGCTCTGTGATTCCACAGCATCCCTCCTGTATCGTCTCATCATACCTAGCTAGCCTCGTAACCTCGTAGAATAGATATGTTGTAAAATCCCTCAACAATGTTGAGTTCACTATGCCGTTCCCATACAATAATGGCAAGTAATGGCGGCGCCATTTCCCAGGTGTGACTCGTAAATAGCAGGGTTCCCATTATATTCGCATACTATCCTCGCCTGTGACTTCGCTTGACAGTTTACTACCTTGAATTACCCCTTGAATACAGGATTAAGGTACGGGCACTCGAGTTAATTTTAGTACATATTTATACCTACTATAATAATATCATAAAGGAAATATTTGATTGTTTGTTTAAATTGAATAGGCGCCGAAACTACTGGAGCGATTTGAAAAATTCTTTCACCATTAGTATTCTAAATTTTCCCTGATGAACATAGACCATAGAATGGATAGAACTATAGAATATTTTCAAAAAGTTAGGGATCCGCATGAAAAATTTAATTTTTGTTAGACTAGCGGTTTGCCCCGGCATCGCACGGGTATTCGTCGTCATGTTCATGCTAGTCTCTCAATAATTTGGTAAGGGATATTAGCATTCCAAGTATCCTATAGTCTAAGTACGAATAGTTCAGTTAGTCATTCAATATTGGAGTACATGCCATACTGCACACTCCGTACAATGTGCTAGTGTTATGTCGCCATCGAGGTCGCGAAGTCGCGGTACCGACGGGCTTTTCCAGCTTTTTGCGGGAAATTGTTAACAATGTCGTGGAAACGACTGATTAATCTCTAGCCGATAGATTTCCTACCTCGATAGGTAAACATGACGTGACTCGCTCGTTCCGATTTCTATCACTGAAGGTAAAACGATCGATTTGTTGCCCGGGGCGTTGTTTGAAATAAAAATCCATTATGAACTCATCAACTTTCATATAGTTTTATAAAGCGGAAAGATTTGTTTGCATTGAAAAGGCTCCGAAACTACCGGACCGATTTAAAAAAAATATCTTAAGAATCCTTACATTGTCCCTGACGAATATAGGCTATAGAATATTTTCATAAAAGTTAAGTATTCGTATGAAAAGTTCAATAAATAATAATAAATAATCCAACTTGTGTGTCAAAATTTTTAATTTTTGAAATATTTATTACGTGTCCGTACGAAACTGGGGCGGACTGCTAATAATTTGTATAAAATTGTATCATACTGTGGATTTTCCGATCTCAAAACACTGTCCGTATTTCGCAATACCACTCTGAGTAATAAATGCGAGAACATGATCCACAAAAACAGTGAATTGAATACATTAACACGAAGGTTCGCAAAAACGTGGCGCATTCGACTAGCCCATTCGGCATTAGGACACTGCTGGACATGGGCCTCCCGCCTATGTCCAGCAGTGTCCTATTAAAGGCTGGTGATATGATGTGTGGCCGTGTGGTGCCGGCATAGAATTTCACCACTTCTACTCTTCCCGTGGATGTCGTAAGAGGCGACTAAGGGAAATACACCAGGGGACGGGCAGCAGCGCCCTCTGCAGAACAACTACACCGAACTGCGATCCCCAACCCGCATGCCTAACTCCCAAATGATGAATAATGCCTTGGCCTATGGCGCTCATTAGGGGAGTCCTATCTCCAGCAGTGTCCTATTAAAGGCTGGTGATATGATATGATAAAAACAAAGAAATAAATGATTATTATATTAACGACCTCTGTGGCGCGGTGGGCGAAGGTCCGCCTGCGTCGCAGGATCCTGTGTGGATTGTGCCGCATCATTTATTTATTTATTAAAATAATAATAATTTGGTTGGTGCAGAGCAACGAGCCGTACTTCCCGTTCCTGGGCGGGCACGCGCCGCCGCCCGGCTACCGCGGCGAGGGCGAGGGCGGCGGCGTGCGCGCCTGCTGCGTGTGCGCCACATTCCTGCGCCAGCAGTGGGACCAGTACGACCGCGACAACAAGCCGCACTCGCAGCGCTTCTACTGGATGAAGCGGCTCGATGGGAAGCCTTTCATTGGTGAGTCTCTTATATTATGCTTGCAGCGTCATCATCGAGCTGTACCATGAACGGAGTATCGGGAACCCCACAGGTAGACTAGACACGATCACACCAACATACTTAGTACCACATATTCACATGTTCTCAGAAGAACATGTCTCTAGGGTAAGATGTAGACATAATTTATTTGCCAATACATTACACAATACATAAAATAAATACACAAAAAAGTAATTAACATGAATTAATAAATAACTATCTATGTAGATGAGTAATGTGTGGTGCAGTAGCTAATGGGTCCAGATAATCACAGGACCTTGCAGGATTACAAAATATCAAAAACTAACAAGGAACCAAAATAGGATGTCAATCTTAAAATATATTAAAGGATAGGAAAAGAAACGCTTCATTAAGTGAAGACTCGATAGATGAGTCTGCTTTTACTATCAGAGCAACAGACAGCTGTTCAACTAGAAAGTAAAGAAGCTATTAAGATAGCTATTGGGGTGGGATATACAACCTCAGTAACAGAAGCATTGTGGCTACGGGGAGGTTTCACAGAAACTTGTGTTAGATGTAGGTATGTGCTCATGCCTTAACGTACTTATACAAGGTTCCGTCCCATTTGGACCACGCAGATATATTTATTTATTTGCGGACTTCTAAAATACCTATGCATTTGAAGTAGAACTCACGGAATCTCGGCATAGAAACAGCTCTGCAAAAAGTAGATGAATAGCAAAGCAATGTCGACAGCCCGCTATCGAGCTGCATTGTTTATGTCTCACTATGCTAAATGTTAGGTTCTACGTTCATGTTAGGTTCTAAACTACTATTCAACTTAAATTAAAATGAATCAAATGATATAAAATTTACACACAAACAACAACAAATTAAATTAAAATCAAATATGTTCTGAAATTTATTAAATCGCCTAAAAACAAACTTTGCAACGGTATTCAAGCATTTTCGCCTCAAGAGGGCTTGCCCAGTGGGCTACAAAAATCGTCGATACCTCGATGTCGTACCATGATATCGTAGTACTTTTTGCTGTAATTTATGATAGGCGGATCATAGATTATGTATCATAAAGTAGATATGTATAATTGCGTCCTGCCATTTCAGAGTTCAACATACATAAGCGAACCGTGTCGTAACGAGCCGGCGCGTCGCATCGCATTGTCTGTGTGACAGATGTCATGAGCAAGAGTTGCCTAATGCGGCTCCTTATTGGTCTATCGGGATCTAGACGTGCCTGTTTCTGACTCACGAGTTGATATCGTGCCTCCAAATTGGGTTCTAAAAAAAAAATTGGTCACCTTCGCTGTCTGTGGTTAGAAGCTCGTTCCTTTTATTCGTTTCCTGGTTTTGTCGATGGTTTTTGGATGCGCACCCTTTTTGTTTTCTTTTAATACTAGTTTCTCCAAAGATGCGTGTCTAAACTAAACATACACAATATTATGTGAATTTTTTAATATACATTTGTCCTGAGGCGGGAATTGAACCCACAACCTCCCGCGTCGCAGGGGGAATCTTCGCCGACCGCATCACAGACTTAGTAGAAACGAGGCAGAGAAAAGCTTTTGATCCATGGCTGAAATAATAGTACCTATTGGTTACCGAATAATCCTAAGTGCTTTATAATGTTTTTAGAGCGTTTGAAAATAAAATACTTCACGTGAATTTTGTTTTGCCAAAATAAAACAGTTTTCAATTTCACTGAAAAAAACCTATATCTAAAAACTGTTTCAGTTCGAAAAGAGCAAAATAACAAAAGTACTATTGGGTTCCGAACACTTCTATTTCTATTGTCTAACGTAGAATTTATTCAGCAAAACTCTGACTCTGCTAGTATTTTCAAAGTTATCCCTACTCAGAGTAGCCAACTCAAGCTGATTTTTTTCCCACCCAAGCTTTTTGTCCTTTAACATCGCGATAGAAAAGCTTGCAATAACCCACTCCCATGATAATTTTTGTTATTACAGTGAATCCCGAACTGTAGAAAGTTTTAAAATTTTTGATTTTGATGTCGCTGTTTTCATCAAGCCTCGCCGAAATCAAATATTTTGGGATATTTTTAATTTTCCTATGAGAACATTTGAGGTTGATATTTTATGAACCGTTCCATTCCATCCAGTCGTCTCGGGAACCCTAAAAGTGTCCGGGAATTTCGAAGCGGAGTGAATTTGTTTGGGCGCGCTTGTTTCAGCCGATTTCGTTTTATTGCGTGCGTTTGTTTTATGTCGATCGATGGACAGCGCGGATATGCTCTGTAGAATGATATTATGATGGTTTGGTAGTCCAAACTCAAGTTAAATCAAATAAAAATTAAATCAATCACGAGTATTTTTTATATATTATTTACATTGGATATTTTAAACAGCATCTTACTAAATCAGTTAAAACAGTTTCAATATCAAGATCAACTTCAATACCGAAGTAGATTTTAAGATTTGGGAAAAAAAAGAGTAAAATAGGTACTAAAAATGAGTGCCACTATTTATTTTGGCTTCTGATAATTCAATCAATTTATGATTAAAAACTTAATTTTTTGTTACTTAATTTATTACTTTTTTACTACTAACTTTTGTCGTTTTTAAATAATTTATACATAATGAACACATGACCTGTAACCTAAAGTTGCGAATGAAATAACTATAACTTTCAATCTTATAAAGCTCCAGATCTTAAAAAGAGTCCACAGGTTATAGATAGGAATGCTGGCCTTTTAATTCGGTCAACGAATTATCATCACCATACAACGTGGCAATGCTGCCAGCATTCTGGGCACTCTGCCTTCTGGTGACGGCTTAGATTTTCAGGAAATAATATGAGTGTACACACCAGTTATAACTGTTGTATTCTGATAAGTATTTTAATACTTGTCTATTTTAAATTATTTGAACAAATTTAATAAGACCACGCATTAGAAAAAACGTCTGTTTTTTTTTTTTTTTCAATACAAATAAGGTACGTAGGTAAACCTTTTTACGTTTTGTTACATCAAAACAGCTGGCAACATTTTTGTCAACCACCAATGACGGTCACTCAAACTGGTACCTGATTACCAGGTCTAAAGAGGAATAAACTTGCCATACAAAAAAAAGATTACTTGAATGAACTTATAGACGCTTGATTTATTTATCGTGACGGTGCGCTATTGAACCTCCCGTCATTCACCTTTTTGCGATCTTGGATCACCATGACGAATATATTTTATACAGTTAATCTGAGGCCCAACACGTTTTCGTGATACTCATCCTATTTCTGTGTAAACAGTTTTTGAAGCGACGGATGGAAAGGAAAGGGGAAAGGACGCAATTTATAATTTCACACTAGCGATCCGCCCCGGCTTTGCACGGATGCAATGCTGATACTAATGCATGTTATAGGTAGGTACATATAAAGCCTCGTCTTGAATTAAAAACTCTATCTATTAATAAAGTAGCGTAGTTTTAAGGATGTAGGAATGCTTATGGACAAACAGTCAGCGGGAAGCGACTTCGTTTTATATATTTTTATATTATGTAGTAAAGTGTTGGTTGAAATAATTATTTAAATCTCTCAGTGCAAATGTCACCGCACGCACTATCTAGAGTTCTGCACTTCTATATAAGGTTTCTACGTGATGATTCTGCGACGAAACTACTGTCTTAGTTGAAGCTATTGTTATCAGAATTGGACCCCTGGTCCTGTGCTATTGTCACCCTCCTTATTCGCACTAAGTTAGGTCGCCGATGATAACGAATATGCGACAATAATTTCTAAAACTAACCTAAAAATAATATTCATGAGGAAACGAGACCAAGGTCTTTTGACTGTATATTTCTAGGTTACCTACAGTAAAATTTTTCCAATATTGAAATGATTATTTTTAATGAATAAAAAACGATTTGACGCCGGCCGCCTCTTCCTGGAACATGTTAATTAATAATATCCTCGAAGGGCTTTCGTAACGAATACTCGGAAGCCTAAATGTTCATATTAATTTAATATTGTTGTTTAAAACGAGAGAACTGTTGATAAACCATTTTATGAAGTATTTATTTACATTTCGCCGTAATATAATTTCGCTTTTGTTTTCGCATAGGATAGCCATTTTGTAATGTTACCTCTAATTTTCAAGCAATTTTAAGTTACCTAGTTTTGGGTACATATTGGTTCAGTTATTTATTTTAAATAAGGTATATATGCATCTTAGAACTACGCAACGGATTTTGATGCGATTTCTATAGACATAATAATTTAAATGGAATGTTTTTGTTTCTACATTTAATACGCGTCAAGCCGGATCGGATCGCTTGTTTGAAATTAAAGGCACTCATAGGTATACATATATTAAATTAAATTGCAACTGAAACTTGTAAACAATCTATATATAAGAAACAAATACACTTACAGCTCTTCAATGTCATACAGGACCCGCGGCTCTATTGTCCAACTCAACTGGTAATCGTAATCGGCTTCAGTTTGGCATTTCATTTCAAACCTAGCCTGGACTTGGATTGTCACTTTCGTATTGTATGTGAAACCGAAGGTCAGTTGAATACCTTAGACAATTCTGACTGGGTCTACAACTGGTGATCGGTTTGAAGTTCACTGGTAATGGATTTCAAGTTAGACAATAAGGCTGCAGGGGTAGTCAAAGGAAGGTCCGCGTACATTCCAAACAACCAACATTATTTTAACCCGGCCGGGCGCCGCCGCCGGCTTATCAAATATTATTCCATCTGCCGAACCTCCCGCAGGATTATCCTGTATAATCTCTCCCCCCCTAACCTCCCCCCTCCCGTCCCAGTATGACGGACAGACCGCTCGTTTATCTTTTATATTTATTTTCGTGTACACGTCTCCTTTGTCCGTCGGATGCGATTCAGAAATTGTTGTGTTTCTACTTCAAAAGGCTTTTGTTTCGTCGTGTTTTTAGAATTGCGGTGATATAATTTAAAGGTTTTTGCTTTTATAAGAATGTTTAAATAAACCATTGAAAATATAATATAGCTATATATATAGCTTGAAAGGAAAATGAGGTAACGGAGTCGGTGTGAAGAAAGTATATCAACTTGAATTCGAGACATTTCCTTGCTATGACGATTCAGCATAATTTTTTGGATCAAACCGAATTTGTAAATTCTGTTTCGAATGGTTTCTATTCTTTCTTGGAGTCGTAACGTACGCGACCGCGTCAACACTGTGTCCGTAAACATTAATATTCTTTGGAGTTAATAACGTATAAACTGCTTTAAGTGTGAGTGCAACAAAACCACGAAAGTTTGTTGTCCTTGTGTGGGTGTCGGGTGTTGGTGTGGCGCGCTCTGAGCTTCTGATAATAGGTAATAAAACCTTTATCACGAATTACTTTTTTTTTTCAATGTGAGGGTACCGCTGCATTATTCTGTCAGAGCACGAACGATCTTTGTTGATCGTCGAATAGTATCCAGCGCCATCTGTGATCGAGTAGCAGAAAACTTTTTACACCTTACTAATCGCAGCATCTTAGTCGATTAAAGACTACAGCGGCTCCACTTCCTGAGAAATATCATTGGAAATATAAATAAAGCCCATTTACTCGGACCAGCGCTGTTTATGATCATTGATCAGTTTGGTACCTAGCATAATACAGCAAGTGCCATCTGTCTGCAAATAGCGGTACCCTGGTTGACCTGAGATTCCGCCGCCGCGCAACATTCGGAGAAGCTAGTTCGGAAATTCAAATTACTTCCAATTTCGACGTACCAGCGCCATCTATGGTCGAGTAGGTGTATGAATATTGCTCAGAGAAACTTTCTTGATCCAGGCAAGATGTCGAATAAATGTAAAGCATGCGGGAAATTTATCTCACCAACAGATGCCGTTAGTTGTGGAAAATGTAGAGGATTTTATCATAAGGGCTGCGTATCACTACCAGAATTATCAGCTGCGGCTAAGGGCTGGGTATGCCCCGAGTGCACTGTTAGGACACGAAAGGGCGACAACACGCCTGTGAGGCAAATTGTCGGCGCCCCTACTGCTAAAACCGAAACGCTGAAAACATCCGTGCAGATACAGAGTGGAAGTTCGCCCGCCACCCCGTGTGCAGAGGAAGTCCCTCCCTTGAATATCCATGAAGTGCACCGGGAGCTTGCTGAATGGATAACGGAGATGCGCGAGTTCAGGCGCGAAATGACTGAACTTCGGTCATCTATGCTGGGTATATCATCTAGAGTCGATCTTATTGAGCAAAGGTTGGAAAAGGTCGAACAAGAGCATCTAGCATCGTCCACGACTGAAGTCACAGACTTACGACGCAAGATCGCACTGCTGCAGCAAGATATAGATGAGCGGGATCAAGACAGCCTTTTGTCAGATTTGGAAATCGGACATCTTCCGGAAGAAAAAGGGGAAAACGTAGTACATACCATCACTATCCTTGCTGCTAAATTGGGAGTAGCTCTGGAGGAGCGTGACGTAGTGTTTGCCGAACGCGCCGGGGTTGCGCAGGTAACGGGCGCTGGCGGCGAAACACCGCGCCCGCGCCGAATCGTCGTGCGGCTCGCGCGCCGTTACCTGCGCGATCAGATGCTGAAAGCCGCCCGTGTTCGCCGCTCCCTCACTCTCGAGGATGGAGGCCGGGATCCCAGCGCCATCGCCGGTGCTACTACGCCGCCGCGTAGTCGTATTTTCATAAATGAACGCCTTACCCGCTCTAATCGGCAGATCTTCCACCGGGTCCGGGAGGAGTGTCACAAGCATCAGTGGCGTTTCTCATGGACCGCTAGGGGGAGGGTCTTTGCACGACAAGCCGAGGGCAAGGAACGGATCTTGTTCCGATCAATGGACGAAGTAAGACGGGTTTTTGGAACCGAACCAGTTTGATTGGCAAAACTCTACTAGTATAGTTAGTTACATTTATTTTAAGTTATTTAACACTGATTTATGCATTAAGTTTTATAGCAAACTAGATATAACTTACACCTACTACTCCGTGTACTCTATTATGCACCATTACAACACGTCATTTTATTTGAAATATCAGTCCTTATTTGATTCATACCTAGTTTGTTTTACAGCATTATTACTCGCTTATACAGTTGTCATTGAGCATAATTTGTTTTTCTGTTTTGTTTATTATAAGCCATCCTGTTATAGTATCTTAAGACTTTTGTTAACTTCTACTCTTTGTATACCATATTTTGATTGCTTTACGACAAGCTTGCAATATTTTGAGTTCTCATCAAATGCATATAATTATGAGTTAAATTATGGTTATTGATAAAAATCTAAAAATTGGTCTGTATAATCCCGGCTCACTAGGCACTAATCATGATAATATAGTGGCAGCATTTGGTAGGTACGCCATGGATCTGGTGGCAATAAATGAAACTTGGCTGACCTCTAGCACAGATAATAGAGCACCTACAATACCTAATTACCAACTTCGCCATATACCTAGACCATCTTTTATCGCTGGACGAGGTGGTGGAGTCGGTTTTTATGTTAGGAAAGGGGTAGCAGTACGTACTTTGGCTCATCCGGTAGATCCACTACATGCTTCTGTAGAGCAAATGTGGGTAACCCTGTCAGTGAAGGGCAAGAAATTAATCGTAGGGACCGCCTACAGACCGCCTCGCTTGAATACTGATCTGTTCTTTGATGCTCTCACTGACTCTATAAATGCGTTTCCAAACTATGAAAATTTAATTTTATTAGGAGATTTCAACCTTAGCGATAACGGCAAACTGCTTAAGTTTCAGACATTTTTAGAATGTCTGGGTTTATCTCAATTGGTGAAAATGCCTACTCATATCACTGCTACTACGGAGTCACTAATTGATGTTGTATGCTCTAATTTGCCTGTGACGAATATAGTTTATGACTCTGTTGGTCGATCAATTGGACACCACTTAATTGTATGTGAATTTAAAATTAAGCGCGCTAGAATTCCTAATCGATTCTTCACTCATAGGCCCCTTAACAATATTGTTACCGAGTTATTCAATAATGATTTGACTGCTATACAATGGAAATCTATATCCTCACTGAACAATGTAAATGACATGGTAGAGCAGTTCAATTATATTGTGCTCACCTTATTCGACCTTCATGCCCCTCTAAAGACTACTATTCTAAGGGACCGCGACTATCCGTGGATCACCTCTACCATAAAGGACATGATGAAACTCCGAGACGTAGCTCTCCGTAATTACCGTAGAACTAAATTAGACACAAAGAAATCATATTATAAAGAGCTAAAGGCAGAGGTAAATCGAGCATTGTATTTTGAAAAAGTTGCTTATTTTAACTTAAACATT
The DNA here is from genome assembly GCA_963931895.1 of Eupithecia pulchellata. Lineage (NCBI taxonomy): Eukaryota > Metazoa > Arthropoda > Insecta > Lepidoptera > Geometridae > Eupithecia > Eupithecia pulchellata. Next base: position 8,582,607 of record OZ007542.1, on the reverse strand, counting down.
AATGATAAAATCAAGCAGCCTAAAATCCTATGGAAAAATTTAAAAACGACCATTTTGCCCCCTCAATCCAACGAACTCCCGTCTCAATTTAATGATCCAAATCTTATTAATTCCCATTTCATCGATGTTCCTGGGTCTCCCTGTACTGACATATCCTTACTTACCTATTTTGAGTACAATCGATACGGAGAGGCTATATTCCATATAAACACAATAAGTTGCGAACAGATTATGAAAATTATCACTTCGCTTAAATCGAACGCTGAAGGTACTGACAAAATTAATCTTAAAATGATACTTTTGACTCTACCGGAAACTCTCGAAGTGATAACTTCAATCGTTAATAAGTCAATTACCACGTCAACATTCCCCGACTCTTGGAAAACTGCTTCCGTCCTGCCGCTACCTAAAATTTCACAACCTGTAGTAATCAAAGATCTTCGTCCTATAAGTGTGCTACCTTGTATGTCGAAGATACTTGAAAAAGCAGTCAGTAATCAGTTAACCGATTATCTTGAAAATAATAAACTATTGCCTGACGCTCAATCAGGTTTTAGAAAAGGTCGTAGCACCACTACTGCCCTTTTAGATATTACTGATAACATTCTCAGTGCACAGGATGATGGATTAATAACCTTACTTGTTCTCCTCGACTTCTCACGAGCATTTGATTCTTTAAATATCGCCTTGCTATTATCTAAACTGAGCTACTTTGGCTTCAGTGCTGGCGCTGTCAGATGGTTTAATAGTTATTTGAGCGGGCGTCGTCAGCATGTTAAATTACCTAAGCTTGATGGCACCTCGAGTATCTCTGATGAAGTAGCAGTTGAGAGAGGCGTACCCCAAGGGACAATCCTAGGTCCTTTACTATTTATTATATACTCTGCAGATATTTCTAGATGCATAGAGTACTGCAAATATCATATTTACGCTGATGACGTCCAATTATATATTTCATTTAAGTCTGATGACGCGAGTGCTGCTATTTATAAATTGAATAAAGATCTGACTAGAATTGCGGATTGGGCAGGCCGGAATAGTTTAGTACTTAATCCTTTAAAAACCAAATACATGGCTATTGGTACAAAAAATAAGTTAGCGAAATTTATTCCTCCGGTTGATATTTTGCTGATGGGAGAGCCTGTTGAGAGAGTATATGAGGCACGTAACTTGGGTCTTTTGTTTGACTATAATCTAAGATTCGAGAAACATATCACGGATTCCGTTAGGTCATGTTTTTATAAACTTAAAATTCTTTATAATGTTAGACCTTATTTAAGTCAAGAGCTACGTGTTCAGCTGGTAGAGTCACTCATACTTTCCAGGCTTAATTACGTGGACACTGTAACAGGGCCACGACTGCTGGGCCGTACGCAACGTCTGATTCAGAGAGTACAAAATGCGTGCGCACGCTTTTGTTTTAAAATTCCTCCCCGTACTCATGTCACCCCCTTTCTGAATCAGAACTATATGCTCCGTATGAAAGCGCGTCAGAAGTTCCATCTCGCCTGCTTACTTTTTGGTGTAATCAAGTACCGTACGCCTGGGTATTTATACGAGAGACTCTGTTGGATGTCCAAGACGCGATCTTTGCGGAAATGCTCGAAACAGTTATCGACACCTCGACATCACTCGGCAGCTTTTAGAGGCAGTTTCCGGTACGCTTCCGCAAAGTGTTGGAACAATATCCCTCCTCCTATACGGGAACTTCAGTGTTTTGCAAATTTTAGGGTGAAACTAAAAAGGTTTATATTAGATCACCAGAAAAACACTGAGGATCTCAGAAATGAAATTTCATTATTGTAGTGTATGCTCTACCTATTAGATCTCTCCCCGCCCCTCCTGCTCGGGTCACTTATCTGCTTTATTAATTATTAATTATAATATTTTGAGAACACGGGGTTATGTTGTTATTTTATGTAAGTACCTTACTTGTAAATTAGTGTTTGTTTGTTTGTTCGTTCTGTTGTCTGCCTCTGTAATCAATAATCATATACCCATTCCTTCAAAATGAATGCCTGGTGTTGTGATGAACTTAGTTTTATGTGATACTGTATATCGTAAAATATTAAATTAGGTACAATGTAGAACTCTAGTTAATTATGAATATTACTGTAAGAATTTCCTTTCTTTATGATAAATTTTAAATGCGGTCGTGTACGTGACGCAACACACTGGCTACGACGGAAGATCAGCGTTGTAGTAGCTACATACAGCTACACAACACATGCTGAGTCGTACACCATTTTGTAGCTTAAGTATAAATTATTTACTTTATAACTTTATAGCATTATATAGTATTGTATGGTTATTTTTATGATGTTGGTTTTTTAACTAATTAAGTTATGTAGTATTATGTCATAGTTTTAGTAATAGCTACAAATAAAGTTTTTCTTATTCTTATTCTTATTCTTATTCTTTGATTGTTATAATTTGTTAGTAAAGGCTTTAGGGTTCCCATCATCAAATAAACTAAGGAACCCATAAAGATAGGATCCCTTCATCATCTGTTCGTCTGTCAACATATTTTCTAAGGACTTATCGATGTCAAATTAACATTAAATACTCAGGTCATGAAATTTGACAAGGTCTCAATGAAAAAAAAAACTGGTAAACGTTATTATCTTATTCAAAGATTTTAAAACTATAGCGTAACCATAAAATATCCATCATAAGGATCCATAAAATTTGACATGAAGCAAGGATCTTGATTCATCGACTCTACGGCCGCTACAGTGTATCACATAAACAGGGCGTCCAACCGCTATGCCACATGGAGGGAAAGCATCTTAAATATTGTTTTATTATTATTATTATTATATATCCGTATTCTGAGCCGAAAGACGCGTAAAATATTTTGGTCCATCACACCGCGGCAAATTCATGGTCTTCCTTTTATTTCTGACTCTATGTTATTTAGCAAAAAACAATCCTTATGATGAAGCTTTCGATCGGTATGATAAAGCTACAGGGTAATTTTTTTTCTCATTTAGCGGGTTCGATTCCCGGTTCACCCATGTAACTATTTAAAAATCTATGAATGCAGTTTAAATTGTTTTTTAAATTAAAATAATGTCTTCTTTCAGTAAAACGTTCTATCTACAATATTTAAGGTACGAGTACTTTCTCTTCATGTGGCATAGCTGTGCGGCGGCGCCCTGTATAAGTACTAATATTATAAAGAGGTTTGTTTGGATTGAATAATTATGCTCCTAAACTACTGGAAAATTGAAAAATTCTTTCATCATTAGACTTTTACGGTGCTTGTGCGGTTTTTTATGTTCATCAGGGATTGTGCAGGGATAAAATACCGCGCCACTGAGGTCGTCACTGAAAGAGTGCTTGTAGGTACACTTACAGTGTTTCCATGTTTCCAGTGCCTCCGTATATCTTCTCGTTGCTAAGCCAACACCTTTTGCTGTTCTGGACTTTTCTATCCGCCATTGTTATACCAAAGTCCTTGCCGTCTCTTAGAGAACAATGAATTACACGGCATTATTACCGCATAATGGACGTTACGTATCAACAAACAGGGTCTGCTGTCGATTGATTGACAAACGGGACATTGTTCTGGTTCTGACGTATGTTGCAGACGAGCTATATTTTGCCGATTGTTTGTCTAGAATATCCTGGAAATTAAAACATCAACAGTTTTTGACAATTATTCATTCATGTAGGTAATTTAAACTACGAAAAAAAAAAGTTTATTGCCTATTGAAATCTCATTTCCATGATCTTGGGCCTTTTAGTGACCGGTCCTTTGGGAGGCATCCGTGGGGCCGTAGCCAATAGCACAGAGTCCTTTTAGGAGACTAAATTTTTGTGTCGAGGGCTACATACACATAGCGTTATTCCGCGATAAGGCCGCCGATCGTGCCACACTAGATATAATGAGTATTAAGATCTTGTATAATTATTATAACCTAGGTATTAATGCTATAGTAAAATATTATATTCTATTCTTCTGTTATCGGTATTAATATTAGATAAATAATGAAGTTCCTACAAAAATATCTCAATATGTTCCATCGCCTCCTATAACTGGTTTGTTAGAAGAAAAATCCTTTTAGCGTTAAGTACACCTGTTAGTTTATGTGGTTACGGCATGATTCGTATACAACAAAGAATAATCTACTATTTTGAGTTTGAACTAACCAGCACGGGAGAAAGAGAATAAGAAGATAAATAGTGTAGATCGAAATAGTAAAATCATCTACTTTTATATGTATAAAAAATAAATATTAGGGTTAGGAAGTAAATACCGCGTGTAAAGCAACCCTGTTCCAATTAAGCTGTATGAATGCTATCCCCCCACCCCCGCCCCGCCGCTGTCTACCCTTTCCTAGAAACCTGAGTACAGAGTACAGTAGGTAGGTAGACGCAGTAACCCTGACCTGGCAGTGAAAGTGCAGGCAGGTCACGCCGACAGACCGACACCCAGCCTAGGGTACCTAGGGACGAGATACATAGGGTACCTAGATAGTCGCGCGACTTGCTCCTTAGTTCATTGGTTAATGTTGCTGATCGGCTTTTTATGCTCTTTATTATATAACTAGCGGTCCGCCCCGGCTTCGCACGGGTATTAAACAAAAATTTCAGAAATTATACACACTAACACGATGGGTTTCACAGTTTTCATACGGATCCCTTACTTATTTTAACAGAATTGGGGTTTTTGACATTGACTCGACACTCCAAAACTGACACTGGCCGTAGAGAAAAAGCAAGCACCGTGCGCTATAATATTCAACCTCTTTTTCTATTATTATATAATAAATTAATAAATAAAGTTGGACCAGACAGAATCACCTGGCCCCAAGCTAAGCAGAGCTTGTGTTATGGGTACCTACTAGATGTCTGATATACATAAAATAGATAAATATTTTTTATTATAAGTATATAGAAAACGAACAGGACGCCCTCAACAAATTAAAATCTGCAGACCGTACAAAATTCTTCCCTAAGAGGATCGAACCCGCAACCTCCTGTATCGCAGGCGGATCTTCGCCCGCCGCGCTATAGACGTCGTCATAATGTCGCAAACCGTCGCCTAGCAACACTAGGTCAGATACCACGACCTTCCTCTGCAATTAGCCGATCAGCTGTGTTCACTTTCACAACGCTTGTGAATGGACCGCGCAAACTGGTTCTGATGTAACTGCGCAAGAGTTGAATGAGTGACGTCGAATGTTGATCTATGGATAGTTTTATAGGTATAGGATGGTATAGGTGATATTTTGGAGATAATGCGGATTAAATCAGATCGTACTAGTTCATGCTTGTTTTGGTGATTACTTCATAAGGTCGTATCATCCAAAGGTCTAAAGAGATTTATATTTTTAATAATTTTAAAATAATAATATTATTATTAAGTTAATTTAGTCTGATATCTTTACAAATAGGTTACAATTAATTTCGTTGATATAGTGGGTGAACGTCCGCCTGAGACGTAGATTGCGGCTTTGATTCCCACTGGGGGACATATTTACCTTCCTGGGCAAATTTCTGGAAAACATTTTATTTTTACTTTTTCCAGAATTTATGTACCTAATTATCTACCTTTACTTACATAGAACATTACAATTAAATAACCAAATTAGAAATAGAATTGACAATTGAATCAATTGATCTAACTGCTGTTGCAAATTGAACGATATCAATAACAGTACCAACATAATTTTCATAATTATTTAAAAAATTCTTACTTCCGACTAAATTGCATTACGTCTAGGAGCCTATTCAATACAAATCATACTCAATCATTTATTACATTCTATAGGTACATGTATATTATCATCATCAGCCCTTATCAGTCCGGTAAAGTTCGCGTCATGTAAAAAGAACGCTGGCGTGAACCTGCGCAGTAGGCGATTTATACGTCTAAGACGTATAAATCGCGTAGGCGTGTGTAGGCTGTGTGTGAGGGCACACAATATGTATGGAAAGAAAAAAAACAAAGTGTAGGGAAGCTCCTAGCTGCCTATCACGTTATTTTAGTAAGAAAAGTCGAATAAATTTTAACTGTGTTTTATTGAGAAATTAGTTGTTTACTTTTATAATTTTACATCATTCCTCAAGCTATCGAACGAAGAGCAAGAAATACGAATGTAGCCAATCACAAGGCTCGATGCG